>CAJHNH020007401.1:377500-400792 GCA_905116865.2 Candidula unifasciata
ATGCAATAATGGAATAATAACTACAATGAAATAAAATCAGTATATCAGTTTAAAAATAGCCACACATCGGGGTACTGTATATTTAAAATGTCTAGCCAGGTTTTTTCAATATGCTCAGGCCAAATGTTAAAGATATAATTATGCACCACCTGGTATGTGATACAAATAAGCAATAACTGTAACCATAAGATTCATTTCTTGGGATAGAAAGAACTAGACTATGTACAGGCTTGATTATTCCCACTCCAACACCAATATCTGCTACAGTACTCTTGTACCTGTGTATCTCATCTTGGCTGTAAATGGTTCTGCTCCTACGGAATCCATGACCCGAGCTTCACAGATGCCTCTGCCTGGGTCGATGGTAACAGGCTCACTCAGTGTCTCCAGGCCAGGATCATTCTCTATGTTCACTGCCCTAGCTCCACACTGTACTCGGCTGCCTGTTTGAAAGATTCAAACAATATCTCATAAATTTAAATACTCATCTCTAAATGGCTCCACACACTACTGAGAGATCCTGCATCAAGATCAGCCAAGAAGAGAGAACCTAATTCTTTGATAGGACATCATTTGCTTGACTCTAGACATGTGGTTGAACAAGATTGTGCTTTCAGGATTATTTACCACACACTGAACAGACGTTTGCTAAAAGTGGTCGAGGCTGTATCAATAGAACTCTACTCTTCTATGTTATGTAAACAGAAAGATCACGTGATCAATTTGAAGGTACCATGGTAATCACTTGACTGATTTTGATTTTGAATTTCCGGCGGACAGATGTACAGCAACTCGACAGTGTGGTTTATGCATTTCAGCAAGAAAAGGATTAATTTTTTGCTCCATTATATGTTAATTTAACTCTGTAGTAACGCACCTGCCGAGATACAACGAAATATGCCAGGCAATAAATTGTGCAATGTATTGTTTGCGTCCACATTATTTAAATTTACAACTGGAAAACAATGTTTCGAATATCTTATAAGCCACCTAAATACAGTGGGTATAGTGATCCAACATACTAAGAGAAGAAATTCAATTTAGAGTAGAATCTTAAAATAACTGCCTATCATGGACACCAAGCTCTGGTATGCGAAGGATTCTTGTTTGAGTGAAAATTCTCACTAACCTCCCTGGCATAAAACTTCATTTTAATTATGACAACTGCTAAATCATTGTATATGTCTGAATTATGTTATAGTTCTGAAATATTATGAATGCCCAAACAGTTTATGAATTATCATGAATGCTTGAACTATCATGTATTTAAAAAAAAAACGGTTCTCCTTGCAATAACGGTCGCTACTTGGACGTTCAGTTCCTTGGCTGCAGTGCAAATACAGAGCGGACAAGTCACGAATCAAAACACACAGTGAGGTCGACATGCCTGCTAGAGCTGGACCACACGCTCCGACTGACAGTAGCGATCGCGTTCTTCCGACGCAAGACTTAGTGACCGTAGATGTGGGATCTACGGATCTGTATGTCGTAATGTGCGATAAGCTTGCGTGGTTTCCGTGATGTGTTACCCTAACCCTACCCCTAACCCTACCCCAAACCCTACCCCTAAACCAAACCGTAACCCTACCCCAAACCCTAACCCCAACCCTACCCCTAACCCTACCCCAAATCCTAACCCTAACCCAAACCCTACCCCTAACCCTAACCCTACCCCTAACCCTAACCCTACCCCAAACCCTAACCCAAACCCTACCCCTAACCCTAAACCTAACCCTAACCCAAACCCTAACCCTACCCCAAATCCTAACCTAAGCCCTAAGCCTAACCCTAGGATGACAGGTAACTATATCATTTGTTTCGTTCCCTCTTTACCACTCCGTATTTGCAGTGCAGCCAAGGGAGACAGCGACCGTTGCCTTCCAGCTAGCGACCGTTATTGCAAGGAGAACCAAAAAAAAAAAATCTATAAATACAAGTATAAACTCTTTCTTTAAATGATAAATTATGATAGATGCTTAAATGATTATAAATGAATAATATCTTTTTAAATTATGATGGGCTCTCCTTTGTCTGAATAATGATTTATATCCGAATAAAGACATCTGTCTGAATCTTGATGTCTGAATAATAACATCTGTATGAATCATGATGTCTGAATCATGACATCTGTCTGAATAATAATGTCTGTCTGAATCATGATGTCTATCTGAATAATGATGTCTGTCTGAATAATGATGTCTGTCTGAATCATGATGTCTGAATAATGATGTCTGCTGAATAATAATGTCTGTCTGAATCATGATGATAAAACAATAACCTACCACCAGCAAAATAAATACTGTCGAGAGTAATGCCCCTTGTTGTGGTAAAGAAGGTATTTGCCTCGACATCGTGAAGATCACTTGTGACACCATCTTGTCCGCTTGCAGCAGACACTCTCCATCGGAACAGTGTCTGAGTATCATTGATTCCTTCTGTTTCACAAAGTGCTCTCGTCTTCAGGTAGTTTGGATGTCTGGGGTTGCAAGTCTGGTAAAAAAAAAAAAAAAAACAGGAAGTAAGAAAATTTTATGAATCTTACGTGCATTGTGTAAATTGATCTAAATTACTTTTTGACTATTCTTGATGCCGTCATTCCATATTTTACATGGTCTTTCCCTTGATCTGTGAATATATTTCTTCTGTCTGACTCTCTAAGAACTGTGTACCAGGGCATTTTCATCACATGACCAAACCACATTGTCTGTTGCTCCTTAATGAACCGTATGACTGGCTTCAATCATACAGTATGAGATATACCAAATGTGTTTATATACATTGGCTACAAACATATGGTTAAGTAAGTGAAATTATTAACAAGATTAACCAAGTATTTGTTAGCAAATATCTCTGCACACCAAGTAAACGCCTATGTATAACTACTGTAAATACATTTTGTTTCCCTTAAATAAATGTAGATATTTGTACATGAATAATCATAAGATAAACCTCGAAAGGAATCCTTTGGAGTAAAAAATTAAATAAGACTAGGTCTTAATTTTAGGAAGGTTGTGGGGAGGGGGGAGGTGCACAGTAGCTGACAGCTGACCGTGGTGGCACTCGGCCAGATGTTTCTCTACTGACTAAAAGATCTTGGGTTTGAATCCAGTGAGACAGATTTGTGTAACTGGCCTGGACTTCCAGGGCCGAAAAAAGACAAACAACCCTTTTCCACATCGTCAGGTGTATTGGGCACAGAGTGCTTGACCGATATTTCACAGTCAATCGGCAGTCGGTGGGTGATGTGGTCAATATCACCATCAGCCACCTTTACTTCCCAGGACTTTGCCTTGTACCTATTTGGGTTGACCTGGGAGCCAAGTATTTTTTTTTAAATGTCCAGCTCTGTTCAAATTCTTACTCAGACCTTCAAATCTGCAGGGGAGCGTCTAGCCACTGGTATCGGTACCTAAAATCTAACCAAAAATCAGTAACAGGAAATGTGCTCGGCAGTAAAGGCGGTCACCATGATGTTGAGAACAAACCCATCAAGTGGTGTATGAAAATATAGTAAACTAAATGAAGAACCATTTGTATACGAGTAGTACTTTGGTGGTTTTCCACTGTGTCTTGACAAGAGTAACCTTCTGCAAAGGCCCTGCTAAATTATGAAATGAGAACCAAATATAAAATACGTAAACAGGAAACTTACGGTCAGGCACACAACAGGATATCCTTGGACAGGCTGTTTTTCTGCAGATTCTGCATTGTCGTAATCTCTTAAAGAAATAACCATTGGTCGGTCAGGGAATGTCACATCAGCTACCTTTGTCCTCTCTTCAATATAAATGATGGCCTTTGAGTTCTAGGAAATAACAAACAAGATGTACTGTTAAAAAGTGTGTTCTTTCTCAGTAACCAAGGAACCCAAATTTTAAAGCACCGGAAAAATACCATATTTCTGTAGGTATAAGACATCAAGGAAGATTGGCTAATAAACATCATCATTTCTCGAAAGCTGAAATATTTTGGTCACATCAAGCGCCATGACGGATTGGAAAAAAATTATAGCAGAAGGCATGGTACCAGGAAGGGGGGACAGGGGCCGACCGACACGAAGATGGGCACAGGATATAAGTGACTCCTTGAGTGTGAAAGTTCATGAGGCGGGATTGAGATCCTTGTCAAGTCATTCAAGGAGTGGGCATTTCAGATACCACAGAGTTAACTGAGGATAGGGCAAAATATGAAGACAGTGATTTGTTATCAGACACAAATGAGGACAAGCTAAAGAACTATCATATGGAAGATAGTTTTGACAGTTATGAGGAATTTGCTGGATTTTGTGATGAATAAAATAAATACCTCCTATTAAATTTTGCTGCCCCCTAAAATTTTGCGACCCGCTGCAGCTGCACATGTTTCACATGCTTAAATATGACCCTGCATGTGTTAACACATACATATCGCTGCAGGGCATTAGGTATGCCTAAATATTGCTAGGTTTGTGGCAATAATTTTTTTTAAACATTTTTTTTTAATTAGATGATGTTTTGTTTCTGTAATGCAGTTTATTTTAATTATTTGTTTATAATTGATTTGACGGAAAGGTAAGCTCTGTTTATATTGATGTATAAATGTATGTTAGCAACAGTGAAAACTCTGTATTTTTGCTGATACCTTTTATACTCTGCCCTTAGTAATTCTTTTGTTTGATTCTCCAAGTATGTTTTCCACGAACCTTGTAATTTCAAAACTGATTATGCATGAGATAAAATAAAATCAAATCAAATATGTTCAGATAATGAAGGGATCAAGTATCAAAGTGAACTATCTAACATGCATCCCAGATGTTTTTTATTTGCACGTTTGATTATAAATAATTCAATCTGGATGCCTTATTACAAACATCTAAGAACAATCTTAAGTTGAGTCTCTGAAGCTATTAAAGATGCAAACAACTAAGAATGGAGAGAAAGAAGCCAAAAGAAATTGAAAATCCGTTTAAATCATCACTAATTACAAGTACTGTGGGCTTACAGAGAGAATGATGGATAAAAGAAAGAGACAAAGGCAAACTGCATACAGGAAAGATTTTTTTTTGGAATAGTACAACACAGGACTATATAAATCCTATCTTGATATATGGAAGTGAATCAAGGACAGTTGGTAGATAAGTGAAAAATTTTTTGGAAGCTGTTGAGTTGTGGTTTTATAGACGAATGATGAGAATACCTTGAACAGATAAAAAGAGCAATGAGGATGGCTTGAAAGAAACTGACTCACGAAGAGAACTGATTGTCCGCATCAGAAACAGACGGTCTGTATTCTTTGATCATGTCATGGGAAGGAGAAAACTGGAGGGGAGGAGAGGCAGAGAGAGACTGAGAGGAAAAAATGCTGGACAGTCTGACATCATGGCTTTGAGGAACATCTGTGTCAGAGACGACTGAAAGTACACGAGACAGGACAGGATGAAAAAGATGGCAAGAGACACAATATACAGTGAGAGCTACAAACACTTTTGGTCACCGGCTGGAAACAAAAGATAAATCACAAATGCGGATGGGTGATATCTGCAGAAGTGAATCCAAGAACTAGCAGAATACTGAAGAAGATCATGAGAAAAAAAAAAAAGATAAAAATTTAAGAATTCTGAGTGTAATCACAGAAAATAAGGATTTAAATAAAAACATAATCTAACTTTTATTTTTCTAGACACCCACCTCTATTTTTGCAGTGCCACTTCGAGACTTGAGATGAACACTAAATACCTCTCTTACTTCTTTCTGTCCATCATAGAGAATTTCAATATCTACGTCGATTCTGGACATGTTGGCTCCAAAAACTAATTCTGGGTACAATAAATGAAACAATACATTCAGTGAACTAATTATTCTTGAAAATATAGATTGGTATACCGAAAGCTTTAATAATTTCATCATTGTTATCCTTGTCAGCTTCATCATTATCATCATAACTGTCATTCCAATGACTTTTTTCCACATGGTATGCAATGGTACACAGTACGGGCACCTTTTTGTCGGCATCATTTTTTCAGCAATACTGTAATAGACACTTTGTGGTGAGTACTAGCACATTAAAAAAAAACATTTTATAGTCAGTACTGACATCTTTTTTTTTCATAGGTAAAAATCCACAGTTTTCATCATCACCATCATCATCACCATCAACATCACCACCATTATCATCACCATCTTCATCATCATTATCATCATCCTCATCACCATCATAATTACCATCATCATCATCACCATCACCATCACCACCATCACCATCATCATCATCGTCATAACCACCATCCCCATCACCACCACCACCATCATCACCATCATCATCATCGTTATCACCATTATCCTCATTACTATCATCACCACCATAATTAGAAGGCAAATGTTCACAAATGAATGTTCTCTGATTTACATTCCAGATGTCAATGTTTTTAATAAAAATGAGATAGTTATAACAGTTATAAAGGTTACTGATGGTTATTACCTATTTGAATAATGTCATTATATCAAAAATAATGTCATTATATCAAAAATAATCATTATATCAAAAATAATGTCATTATATCTAAAAATAATGTCATTATATTAAAAATAATGTCATTATAGACACATGCTCATAGTCAGTAAAGAATTAGCTAGAGAAAGAAAGATGTCCAGGTATACCGTAATGAGAGCGATATTTTGTAAATGACCGGCTGGTGGTGACTACCTAATATAACTAACTGGTGATTACTTAATATAAGACCAGGAACTTTTAAAAAAAACCAACTAACTTCTTGAATTACACTTCCTCTTGACCTCTTCGGTATTGAGACTGGATACCTACCCTTCTCAGATAATTGTGAAACCTAAGGATTTTTAAATGGGAGCTGATAGACTGAAATGGTTGGGGCATATTAAAAGAATGTCAGATGACAGAGAAGTAAAAACTATACACACGAGGGAGATGTATGGTCGTAGACCACGAGGCAGACTAAGAAGACGATTGAGAGATAATATCCAGACAGACCTGCAAACAAATGGTGTCACCAACTGGAAAGAGAAGGCTAACCAGAGAGATAAATGGAGGAGGGTGATATCTGCGCAATGAACCTCAAGGGCACGGAATGCTGAAGAAGGCCAACCAGAGAGATGAGTGGAGGCGGGTGATATCTGCAGCAATGAACCTCAAGGGCTCAAAATGCTGAAGAAGAAGAAGATATATTTAAAGATCTGAACCAGGGCAATACAAAAAAAAAGGACATTTTTTTTCTACGCCTTCAGTCAAATTGGAAATACAGGGCTAGATTTTTGATGTGTAGACCAATCGTTACTTGGTGGGTAATGTGGTTAACATCACGATGACCGCCTTCACTTCCCAAGACTTTTGTCTGGTACCCATTTCAGGATGGGTCGACGTCGGAACCAAGGCCATTTTTAAAAAAAAGTCAAGCACCGTCCGGATTTGAACCCATGGCCTTTGGATCCGCAGATGAGCATCTGGACACTACGCCATGGTGGCTTCCATTATGAAATAAAGCCTTTGGTAAGAAATTCGGTCCTGTTCACGCTTTACGTCTCATTTAAACACCGTCTGACCTTTAATTTGCACTTTATCAGACTCTTCTATGTCGGGGGAGGGGGAGGGGGGGGGGGGGTGTTACGTTGTCTTGCCTCGAATTACAATGTCACGTGTTCTTTTGTACACGACAACACAGCTCTCAATGACCCCAGAATAGAACTTTCCTTACCCCCCCCCCCCCCTTTTTCCCCTTACCCATAGCCTGAGCCTAGGTCACACGAGAGACTCTTTTAGAAGAAAGCAGTACAACGTGACACCCCTCTGACCTAGGTCAGACTGAGAAAGCGTGTAGATGGGCCGGGAAACATGAACAGGTCCGAAATGTCAAATAAAACAAGCATATATTCACGAACCCAGAGGAATATCAGCCTAAAAAAACCACTTTCTCTTCCACATACGTGTCTTCGAGATAGGCTCATCACAACATAAACTTAACTACACTGATGCGAAACTCTGGAGTCCCAAAATAATGTGCAGACATGTAAAAACAACAACAACAAAGTGATTGAGTTAAGAGAGTTGCGGTAGAGTAGCCGCTAGAACTCGCATCTGGTCAAGAGATGTAGGGTTCAAATCTGCAGTGAGCAGATTTTTTTTTTTCAAACTGAGTTTGGATCCAGGTCAACTCAACCTAAAATGGTTACCAGGTAATGTGCTGGGAAGTAAAGGTGGCTAGCATGATCTTGTCTACATCACCCATCCAGTGCCGATTGATCTATAAAAAAAGATTTAATACTATGTGCGTCAGAAGGGTCCGTTATGTAATTTATTTACTTAATCGAGTTAAAATTGTTGTAACAAAATGATTGTAGAGGGTGAGCGTTATAAAACAGAATGCAGCGTTTGCTAGCGAACCTTTGAAAAACCCGTTGTAGTCTTTGCCAGCATCTGCGGAGCCATCTTTGGTGTTGATTGTGACAATAGCAGTCTCAGACAAGTCGCCTTCTCTGATGACTGGGACTTTGAGTGTGGCGGCCTCCTCTTTAAACATTGGTTCTTTGACCGTGTACTTTGTGTCAGACAGTTTTATCACCGGTTCTAAGAGTAGAAATTATAATCATTGTTACTATTACCTTTACCACCATCACAACTTCTATTACATTACTACCACTACTATTACTACTGCTGCTGCTACTGCTACTAACTACTTATTCTGTTACTACTACTACCACCACCAATACTAATACTATAGATCCTCCTCCACTAAAACAACCACCCCACCAAAACTTCTACTGCTGATATTACTATAACTACTATTACCACTAGTGTAACAGTAAAGAAACTCCTACTTCTTCCTCCTACCTCCACCACTACTACTACTACTACTGGACTACTACTACTACTACTACTACTACTACTACTACTACTACTACTACTACTACTACTACTACTACTACTACTATTACTACTACTACTATTACTACTCACTGCTAACCACTTCTACTACTTCTACTACTACTACTACTACTACTACTACTACTACTACTACTACTACTACTACTACTACTACTACTACTACTACTACTACTACTACTACTACTACTACTACTACTACTACTACTACTACTACTACTACTACTACTACTACTACTACTACTACTACTACTACTACACACTACTACTACTACTACTAACTACTACTACTACTACTACTACTACTACTACTACTACTACTACTACTACTACTACTACTACTACTACTACTACTACTACTACTACTGTTGCTTCTGCTATTATAATACTACCAATAATTGCTGTTGCTGCTGCCACCACCACCATCATTAGTACTAGTATTACAAATAAAACTATTGCTGTTGCTACTACTACTATACTACTTCCACTACTAATGCTATACTACTACTATTACTACTGCTGCTGCTGTTCTACTACTACTACTACTACTACTACTACTACTATTACTACTACTACTACTACTACTACCACTACTAGTAGTTATACTAATACTACTACTGCAGCTGCTGCTGCTGCTAATACTACTGTTAGAACTACTACTACTCACACTACCACAGAAACAACATTTATCAGACTCACGATCGCCATCATCCTCAATAGTTATCAGTGTAGTGTTCAAGACCCCGATGTTGGCAGCTCCCATGGAGGCACTCTCTGCCGAGCCCAGGACTAGTCTGAACTGTTCATTGTCCTCAAACAACGAGTCATCGATGATCTTCACCACGCATTCCTTCGTGTAGTCTCCTGGAAGTGTATAAAAAAAAAAAGTATGTATGTGTATTTATTGATTAGTGATTGATTGTATTAGTTACCATGGATCTAAATACAGTGGAGGCGAAAATGAAGAAAAATGGAATTAGAGACGTACAGACGGACGGACAGACGGATAGACAGTCAGACAGTTAGATAGAGAGAGCGCAGACGAGTGAATGAGAGAGTGAGAGGGACAGTGAGAGAGAGTTAGAGTGAGTGGGACTGAGTGAGTGAGAGAGAGTGTGAGAGGGAATGAGAGAGAATGAAAGATAACATGTGAAAGAGACTGAGGGAGATAGAGTGAGAGAAAGTTAGAGTGAGAGAGAGAGAGAGAGAGAGAGTGAAGAAAGAAAATGAGAGTGGGTGTAAGAGAGAACACGTGAGAGAGAGGGAGAGAGAGAGAGAGAGAGAGAGAGAGAGAGAGAGAGAGAGAGAGAGAGAGAGAGCAAGAGAGAGAGAGACAACAAGAGAAGATTCTTAACAGCCCTTTTGTGTCTTAACTGTGTTTCCTTGCGAGCAGTGATAGCGAGGAAGTACAAATACTCGCCTATTGGCTCCAAGATCTAGTGGGCAAATTTGCATGGAGACATTCTTTCTTTTTGTTTTACTTTCAGAACTGAGATTTAATCTTGGCTCCCAGGTTCACCTAGCATAAAATGGGTATCAGGTAATGCCATGGGAAGTAATGGCGGCCGGCATATGTTAACAGCACCACCCATAGAATGTTTATTGGTTTATACATTTATTACTAATATATCAGAGCTTTATCCCAGAAAGGTGCCGATACTCGTCGCAAGGTGTCTAATTAAAAAGTGCCCGTACGCACCATAAAGTATATATTACAGTAGTGCCGAAGACAAAGATGCATTAGAAGCGTCTAGTACTGTGTACCGGTACGTACTGTCAGAAAAAAAAAAAAAATAGAGAGAGAGAATGAGAGGGACATAGATGAAGAGAGAGACAGACAGGAGGAGAGAAACAGAAAAGCAGACAGACAGACATACAGGGCGCAAACAGTGCCAAGATCTATACAGATTCACAAGCTGAAAGGGAAAATGTATAGACCCTTAGACACTTTATAAAATGTATAAGGAGACTGCACCCCTCCCCCTCCCCCGCAACAGAACCCCCTTTAAACACAACTAATGTTTTCTTTGTGTCAGCTCCCCTCAATATAATTATTCGTTTTCAACTTTCAAGTCGCTTCCCACAAACCAGATACTAGCCAGATACACATCCTAAGTACACGTCAAAGCAGTTTCACTTAGTTTTCTGGTGGTTGTCGACAGGCTGAACTTTTCTCCCACTGCCTGACAAGCAGACACGCTGGCTTATCCAACCTACAAGTATTTCGGCTACCTGGTCTCGCCGAGTATGTAATGTCTGTTATGTGTGAGTACCTTGCTAGTTAATCATCACCGTCTTTGTTCATCAGACCTCTGATCTTATCAATCAGTCAAAAGATGAAAATGATAAAGACTGAGGGGAAAATAATGGGATCTTCTTGATGAGTGATGGTGAAACAGACAGTTTATGAAGCATTTGGCTTCACATCGTTTCTAACTGTTATCCTAAACCCTGTCAGTACAGAGCAAAGAGCAGTGCGATGTCTGGGGGAACTACATAACTGTGATTTCGTTACCTGATTATGCCTCTCCAAGCTTGAACTCTAAGTTAGCACATTCTATTAGTTAGTTAGTTAGTTAGTTAGTTAGTTAGTTAGTTAGTTAGTTAGTTAGTTAGTTAGTTAGTTAGTTAGTTAGTTAGCTAGTTAGTTAGTTAGTTAGTTAGTTATTTAGTTAGTTAGTTAGTTGGGTTATCAACACTGCACTGTGGACATGTCCATAGGTGCTCAGATCCTTCCCTCAGTATGAACCCCAACGTCCGATGGCTAATATTACCAGTTCTATGTTGATTAACAAGTCGTCTGGTGTGCGTCTCGTTTTTTTGTTATGCCGATCTTAATTCCCAAGTCTGCCATTCTGGCGAATGATGTGGATTCATTGCCACCAAAGTCCTATATCCTTCCAATTTCTCTGAGGGCTAGCCCATTCTATGTTGGCTGTTACTTTAAGTCATTGTATTCTATGGTGTTATTATTTTAACATGTTCATAGCTGGGAATTTCTTCTTACTTTAGGTAACAGGTGGTTAGTATTTACTGAGCTCAAGCACTAAGCTTAGATAGCCAAATGTCATTCTTCCAGCAAAACAGCAAATGATTAATAGCATCTTTATCCGTACCGATGTTATCAGTGCCAAGTATGGACAATGAATAAGGCATTAGAACAGAAAATAACTACATGTGAAATGCACTGTCTTCGCAAGGTCACTAACAACACTAGACTAGACAGGGTTACGAATACCAGTATTCGAGAGATAGTCGGAATAAGATCGTGTCTGGATTATACTTACAGACAGAGAATGAAATGGTTCAGCCATCTAGTGAGAATGCAGCCAGACCAGACTGCATATGAGACTTTTTACAGTAGAACATCTGGGAGGAAGGTGAGAGGAAGACCAAGAAAGAGATGGATGAATGGTGTAGCTTAGCTCTGCCATCCGAGAAGCGCAAGATAAATACAGAAAACCACCACACTGGGTTACAACCTGGTATCAACGAGACAACAAAAGAAGAAATAGAATTGCCTTTCTGGCACAAATAGAGTTGAACGTCTGTCCTGGGAACATTTTAATACACGATTTTCACAAGCGACTGTCTTCAGGGTTTGAAATAAAAATCTGAAATAATCTGGCTATAAATTCTAATCAGTAAAGTTATTACCCTCGCACTCTTTCCCCCCTATTTATATGGGATCAAATGGAAATATACTATGCTGATAAACGTAGACAGAGATGGTTAGCCATCTCACACGATCACTGGAATCCCAGATAAGGTTAGTGCTCTTGATTTACAGCTAGGCTGCGATCGCATCGCCTTTTGATCCAACACGTTCGATTTCCGACAACCCCAAATAAGTCACTGTATGTTTGGCAGCATGGTTGTTTGGTGGATAGTTGATCTACCCCTTCCTCCCTCCCTCCAAGAGGTTACGAAACCCACATGGGGGTTTCTATATGTGAACCCACATTGGGGTTTCTATATGTGAACACACATGGGGTTTTTTTTATGTGAACCCACATGGGGGTTTCTTTATGTGAACCCACATTGGGGTTTCTATATGTGAACCCACATGGGGGTTTCTATATGTGAGCCCACATATAAGGGTTTCTATATGTGAGCCCACATAAGGGTTTCTATATGTGAACCCACATGGAGGTTTCTTTATGTGAGTCCACATAAGCGTTTCTATATGTGAACCCACATGGGGGTTTTCTATATGTGAACCCACATGGGGGTTTCTATATGTGAACCCACATGGGGGTTTCTATATGTAAACCTAAAGTTTACAAATGACCTGCACGACTTACTATTAATGCGGTACAACAAATAATAAATGTTTTCCTAGTGTCATCAACGTGGGAGCTGCGTGGTCTGGAGGCATGGTGTCCACCTCGAGGTGCTGGAGGTTCCGGGCAAGGGCTGTGATTTTTTCACATGGACTTGGACTTCTAGTTATTCCCAGTGGGGTCGGGGTAGTGATATCGGACGTCCGTGTGCATTGTTGTGCACTTAAAAAAAAATCGAGTTGGAAATTCGAAGAAATTGGCCTAACGACGTTACCCGAGCAAAATTTGCAGTTTAAAATTTACCTAAAGTATGTCAGTATCCTTGCTGGTGCTACAGAGCCCTGTGCATCGTGTTGAGCTTCTTCGTACTAAGACTTGAGTTAGAAGAAGAACGGAGTACTTATAGGTTACTACCCGTGTGCCTTGATGTTGATCAGTTGGCAGGTTGAAAACTTGCTGTGTATTTTTGTTCTCTTCCAGCTTTGTGAATCTGCATAATTCTTGGCTCTATCTGTATGTCGGCCTCTCTCTCTCTCTCTCTCCTCTCTCTCTCTCCCTCCCTCACTAACTCTCCTTTCTCTATCTGTTCGTCTCTCTCTCTCTCTCTCTCTACGCGTAGATCATCTGAGCACCTATGGACATCTCTCTCTCTCTCTCTAACCCAACGCTAGATCATAACTAGCTAGCTAACTATGGAGAACTCCGGAACTGCAACTGACTGATAACCCTAACTAGCTAACTAACTAACTAACTAACTAACTAACTAACTAACTAACTAACTAACTAAACTAACTAACTAACTAACTAGTTAGCTAGCTAGCTAACTAACTAACTACCTACCTACCTACCTAACTAACTAACTAACTAACTAACTAACTAACTCTCTACGCGTATACCTACCTTCTATAACTCTCTCTCTAACTAACTCTCTAAACTAACTAACTCTAACTAACTCTCTCTAACTAACTACTCTCTCTCGTATGTTTCACGATCTTATCTCTCTCTCTCTCTATCTATATATATCTCTCTCTGTATATATGTTATAAATATTTATGTATATATATATATACACACACAGTCACCTACACACACACACACACATGGGTTAGTGTGTCTGTCTTCCCTCTCTCCATTGTGATACCATGTCCAGCTAACTAGGAGTGCCTTTCCCTAATCCTGCTCTTCCCTTCTTTCTCCACCGTTCCCGTTTTTCCCTACCCCTTTGCCCTCTTTTCTACTACAAATAAGATCATGTATCTCACAACTCACTTGGCATCGCTTAAATAAGAGGCATACCTGAGCCCAGTGCTACCTCTTGTTATTCCTTTACGTGAACAAGAAAAATGTAATACATTTATTTCATTACTCTTCACTTCAACACCTATCAATTCCCGTCCTCTTAACTTTAAGGTGTATGTTTATATAATTGTCTTTTTGTTTAAATACTTTCTGCACCTAAAATCTGCTAAAAATAACAGCAGATAATTGACAAATTTCCAAGTACATCTTATCACTATAGCAACAGCAGGGAGATAATTACTATTATCATGTTGCTTAGATACGCACTTGTCGTCCCTCTTTCATTTCCCATCAGAAAGTGTGAATAACGTTACAAAAGACGCTTCATTTATCGACAGTACATGTTTCAACTTTTTTTTCCTCCTAAATCCACAGTGATATTAGTGTATCTCATTCAATTTAAAGTTTTGGTTATTGAAACGAGATAAAAAGACAAATTATAAATACAATCTTTATACCGACATTAGGTTATCAATGTCAGACTTGGACATTAATAAAAGAAGGTGTATGTTAGAGAAGACTAAACACCTGTTAAATGAGATGTTTGAGAATAAATGCAAATAAAACCCTAAGAGATCGAGTAAAGAAACGATGTGATTACAAGAACAAATTGGAACCATACCCATCGTTAAGTTTATTGAGAAGCAAGAATGAAAGGTTGTCACCTAATGAGAATGGAACCAACGATGCCAGCATCAAGAGCATACAACATGAAAATCGAAACAACAAGAGGCAGGGGAAGACCAAGAAGAAGATGGATTGAAGGAGTCACGGACAACTTGAGACTTCATAGCATCACGGCATATGAAGCGACTGAGCGCGCGCTGGAACGGTTGCCGATCATCTGATAGACTGCGACGCCTAGCGGCACAAGCAGATTTTGACAAAAGAATGTTATTGAAACGTTGGTCTCCCCATTGGTCCATTCCATTGAAAGGTTTGTTGTACTAGTCTACCGTAGTCGAGGATATGGGTGAGGCGGTCTGTTGTGTTGCATTTACGTTTTTATTCCGAGAAACAGACTGCCTGTGACATAGGTTTTTCATCACTCTCTAAGGGGAATGTGTGTTAGACCCAGTTTCTAAATGTTTTGTAGTGTTAAAAGCGCGATGTCAACGGCATTGCGGAACACCCCCTCTTGAAAATGACACAAGGCGTGTGGCTCGAGGTCGACCAATCAGACAATACTGCCTGTAGTAACCATTTTTGTAATGTATGCAGGGTGACTGTGGTGGTGGGAAAGGGGGGGGGGGTGCATTTTAGCCTTAGAATTCAAGGCCGCATGGTTAGTGCCGTCCCTAGGGACTGTAGATCAGGATTTTAGGTTAGTTCGACGTTAGTCTCCCCAAATAGAGTAGGTCACTTTTCACTCACAAGTTTGTTGGCCTGGTCGACTTTCCTGAAGGCTGCGGATGTGTCCCGCGTCATGTTGTTTGGTTTCTGCGATATCTTGCATTTACGTTTTCATTCCGAGAAAGAGAATGCCTGTGACATAGGTTGCAGCACTCTTTAGAGGGGTTGTGTTAGACCCAGTTGCTCCATGTTTTTGGAGTGTTAAAAGCGCAGGCGTGCTGAAATATTCAACACGCGATATCAACAGCACTGCGGAAAACCCCCGTAACCGTGTGCGAAGGTCACCGGGCTCACTAACTACCAATTAGAATTGAGCTAGTGTGTATATAGGCGGGGTCTGGGAGACTAACGTCGAACTAACCTGATTTTTATTGTTGCCACCCCTCGACCAGCCTGACTCTCACCGGAGGAACATATGACTATGAATTTCAGTGTGAGAAATGAATAATACAAAAAAAAAAAAAAAAAAAAAAAGAACAAGAGACACCCAAACGTTTGAACCACAGTTTGTATCAACAAATAAAAAATAAAAATCCCAAACCACAGCCACAGATGAGAAAGCCGCGTAGGATAAAGATAAAGACCAAAGCAGTGAAAATCTGCACGTGCTCTTGATAATAAAGTGCCCTCTCTGCAATAAAGATATGTAGTAATGGATGTCAAGCTGTTTCTGTTCTACATAAACTTCTAAATGTGTTTTGTCACCGAAGAATAACGATAAACTTAAGAACATTTATTTAATTATGTTTCTTTCTCTCGAATATGTTATATAATGTAACACCTATCCGGGGTTTACCACTCGAATGTCTCGCAATTTGGTTGCTTATTATTGCCACCCTAAAGTCTCATTATTGCCTTTTTTTTTGCAAACACAATGTCTCATTTTTTAGACCCCAGCGTCTCATTATTGCCATTGCTTGCCAGTGTTTCATTACTGCCATCTGAAAGTCTAATTATTGCCACCCGAAAGTCTCATTATTGCTAAACCAATGTATCATTATTGCCACCCAAAAGTCTCATTATTGCTAAACCAATACATCATTATTGCCACCCAAAAGTCACCTTATTGCTAAACCAGTGCATCATTATTGCCACCCAAAAGTCTCATTATTGCTTAACAAATGCATCATTATTGCCACCCAAAAGTCACATTATTGCTAAACCAGTGCATCATTATTGCCACCCGAAAGTCTCATTATTGCTTAACAAATGCATCATTATTGCCACCCAAAAGTCACATTATTGCTAAACCAGTGCATCATTATTGCCACCCGAAAGTCACATTATTGCTAAACCAGTGCATCATTATTGCCACCCGAAAGTCACATTATTGTTAAACCAATACATCATTATTGCCACCCGAAAGTCACATTATTGCTAAACCAATGTATCATTATTGCCACCTGAAAGTCTCATTATTGCTAAACCAATGTATCATTATTGCCACCCGAAAGTCACATTAATGCTAAACCAATGTATCATTATTGCCACCGGAAAGTCTCATTATTGCTAAACCAATGTATCATTATTGCCACCGGAAAGTCTCATTATTGCTAAACCAATGTATCATTATTGCCATTCTTTCGAATGGGTTCCGGGGTCCCATTGTGTTGAGAGAAAAAATGAATAGACACACTGTCCCCCCGCCCCCACCCCCAACAAGCATCTAATGAAAGTATACAAATTAGGGACGTTTCCTTTGAGTGCATCTGCCTACGAAGCAGGGAACCAAAAGACTGCATACAGACAAGTCACACATGTAGATCGGATGCGCACACAAAACTCAAGTTCTCAAACAAGAATTAAAATAAAATCCAGAAGTGAATAAACAGACAAAACCTTCCGCCGGAGTGTACAGCTGGTGTGAACGCGAAGAAAAGGCTATCTCCACCGCAATGTCTCATTATTTGCATCCCAATCTCTAATTAATGCCACCCCAAAGTTTCATTATTGGCAAACCAGTGTCTCATTATTGCCACCGCAATATTATTTGTATCCCAGTCTCTCGGTAGAAACAGTGTCTCATTATTGCCACTCCAGTGTCACATTATTTTCACCCTAGTGTCACATTGTTGTTTTCCCAATATCTTGTTATTGTAAATCTAAAGCCCTGTTGCTAACGTCTCTAATATCTCATGTAATGCCATCCCCAATATCTCGTTAGATTTCCACGCTAATATTTGGTTTAGCCACCCCCAGTTTTCAGTCTTTGGCCATCCCTTATATTCTTTATTCTGCCTAATTCAGTATACCGTATTCTTCTACTCCCACTATCTCATGTTTCATCCTTCTGTCAGAAAACTTAAACCAAAAGGCCGGTAGCCTTTATTGAAAACTATGTGCAGTCCATAACCCCTCGTGTAACATACATTTATGTCTGAATTGTGGCTGGAACCTGCCAGATAGCGTTCCTGTTGGCAACATACAGTTGACAGTGTCGAAGCACAAGCTCAGCATTTTCTGGTGCCAAGTTGCCGGGAAACGCCCCTTCGTTTCCGACACCGAAAAGTCTGAACATCTGTTGGCGAAGTTTTCAGTGCCTTGTCCTTACTCTGAATACAACTCATTGCCACTTCTGATGCCCCGTGTTTAACTACGCACTGTATCATGTGTTTTAGCACTTCCACTATTAATTTTTTATTAGCCTCAAAATCTCGTATTTTACCGTGGTATGTCACCCCAATGTCCAGTTATTGGGTTCTTACATTGATTTTAAAGTCGAAAGGATCGACTTCGCTGCATCGGGTTGTCCCATTATTGAATTGCGTATATATTCCATAGTTCTGGATTCAAGCTGTACGATACGCCTGGCTTACGACAACACTTTCATAAGGGGTGTTGGTACCTTAATAATATCCTACCCCAAACAGGGGAAACCCACAGGTCACGGGGCAGTCTATTATTTCAGGGGGTGGTAGATAAGCTGCATGCAGTCG
Source organism: Candidula unifasciata (assembly GCA_905116865.2). Classification (NCBI taxonomy): domain Eukaryota; kingdom Metazoa; phylum Mollusca; class Gastropoda; order Stylommatophora; family Geomitridae; genus Candidula; species Candidula unifasciata. Next base: position 396,258 of record CAJHNH020007401.1, read on the forward strand.
TGGGACCTATGCTGCATGCAGTCGTGGGACCTAGGCTGCACTCTCTTGTAGGACGTAGGTGGGTTGGGTTTAGGGTCAGTTCTAGATGTTTTGGGGTCGTTAAAAGCATCAGAAAGCCGGGAACCCCAGTCTTACCACCCTCTAAAATGTTGGACTGTCCTGTGACGTCATCTAGGGGTAGGATATAAAAAAAAACGGGGTGTCGAGTGGCCATGAGTATTAGTACATGACTTCTGCAACTTCTTGTGTTTTTTTTTTTTTTGGGGGGGGGGGGGGGGGGGGGGGTTGCAGGTTGGATTCCCGGCATAGTAACTATATAGCTTTTGATTTTTATATTATCTAGTGTGTCCTCTTATATCTTCACTTCTTTCTATGATTGCCAACCAGTTCTTGTATATTTGCTCATTATAATATCTCATAAGCTCGGTCTTTTTGCATAACAGCTAAGCGCCTGCTGAAAACGTCGCACGAATCATGGACTCCGTAGCTCTGGCAGCGTCCCGTAAATGTCTCATAAAAATATGGTCAGCCGAGTGAAAACAATAGAATATGAGTGCCTACATTACAAGGAGACTATATTCGATTTGAAAGACAGTGGGAAAGTTGGAGGAGAGAAAAGACATCTGTGTCCCTCTGCCACCTGCATAAAAAGTCCAACATGTGTCCGGTAAACCAATCGTAAGCTTGCCACTCGGTCGTCCAGGTATGCAGACTGCTTTAATTATGCTACCGCAACGACATCTTATCTCACAGTACCTTTTGGAAATCACCAATTCGTCTTGTCCCTGTCCGAATAACATCCGGTAATTTCGTACAGCAGGGGAAACCAACCCTGAGCTTCATGAACTCAGGTGGGTCCACTCTCTGAAAATGTCTAGGAGCTCGTGGGCCGAAACATTTGTCGAAGAGAGGTTACTTCTACTGATGATTGGTAGACTCCTGCTGTATGTACATGCTTCCCTGTGGAGTTTCTTCTTATTGTGCCAGAACTGACTGAAAGTGCACGAGACAGAAGAGTGTGGACAGATATGACTACCAACACCACATGGCTTGAGGTAAAGGAAGAAGTGAAAACACACCACCAAATAATATTTAATTAATTTTAAGGATGTACTGTGCTTCCGTCGGCTCTATGGCAAAGTCGATGCGAACGCTTCGTAATGCCGGGATGCTGGGTTCGATCCAAGCTGCGGGCCATGCGCCTTGCGTTGGTTTCAACAGTGATATCAAAGAAGCCGACCGTCCAGAAAGCAAATGGCAAACTACTGGAGGTAAATTTGTCTAGAAAAACCACACAACAGCCAGGGGCTGTTAGGGTTGGTTGTGCAACGTCCTGTAAAGGATACACAACTAACCACTGTGCTTACCCACTTCTATTATGTAACACAGACTTGATGAACATAAAACGCCTAGTTTGCGACTGTTAGTAAACACACAAGAGCAAGAAAGTTCTAGAACGCTCTTTCAAATCTACCTGAGACGTGAAACATTTTTTTCCCCCTAAGCTCGGCAAAATTCAAGGTAGGTTTTTATTATTCTATTCTTAGTGCAGTTCATTTATTCTCTCTTGGCAGAGACCAGCGTCAGTCTCTATCAGCCAAAATGGCAAACCACGGTAGAAGAGGTTAGAAGTACAGAATATAAGGGTTAAATAAACTGATTCGGAATGTATTTAACTCTAGAGTTACAGTTTTAACAGCAAAATTGCGAACGTGACCTGGGATGATGTATAAGTACGATATTTGACCTCCTGCTTGGAGAAAATCTCTCATAAACGCCAGACTCCAGAAAGTGCTTCCATGTTTCGCTAGTCTCAATGATTCGTTGCAGAGACTCACACAAACATCTAATTTTTCTTTTTTCTTTTCAGTTGTGTCCCTGGGTTGGCCGACTCTTTGGCACCGAAGACGGAGGAATTGTCTACATTGCTTGTAATGAAACCAGGAAATAAAGACACCATGAACTTACGACACCTGCTGCTAACTTGGGAAATACCCCAGGGTTCCACTCTCAAAAAACAAAAGGGTCGTTACTGGCATATTTATGACAGGTTTTGGACTCTCTAGTTAGTTACTATAGTAACTTTTTTTTCTTTCTTTCGCACGTCTGTAAGTATATGCGACATTCGACCAGAAGCGCCGTAACGAAGGAGCTCAGATATTTTGCTCTGCCCTCCTCCAGGTCAAATTGCATATTATATACGTCCTTCTTAGGACGTAAATTTTTGTTATTTGAAGCCCCACTCTGGCTTTTGCCAGGGGCCGCAATATAGGTAGGCCATCAATATGGCCAATTGTCTGAACGTGGTTTCTGGGACCTCTCCACGGTGATCCTCATCCGCATGGTGGCACTTTGTGTCATGGGGTGTTTATCGCTTGTGTGATGTCCTAGTGGGGTAGAAAGTCAGTCAGTCAGTCAGGTCAAACTGTATACAGCAGTTCTCTATTGGTACTTATTTATACATTCCGCTTGTTTCAAATCTGCTATACTTACTTGCAAAAAGCCCATTGTTGTTGTTATTAATACGCACTCAAACAAGGATTATACCCTTTGAGGCCCAGCTTATCAAATATGAAAGCACTCCTACACAAAGCAGCATTCAGCTTAAGTTGTGACATTCCATAGAGTCTGTCTTAAAGAAAAATTAATTTGTAGGCCAAAATAAACATCAATCTTACCATGGTTGGATGGATAAATGGAATATCTGAGGGGCTGTAAATACTTGCTTATTGGTAGCACGTATCGAGGCTCGCTTGAGAGGCCTCTTTAAAACCTGAAGCTGACAAGCACAACAAAGTAACACAGTCTAGAGCAGCGGTTCTGAACCTGGAGGTGACGACCCTTTTTTTGGGTCAAGCGACCCTTTCAGAGGGGTCGCTTAAGACTATTAAAAAAAAAACGCATATTCATTGAAGTTAGGAAGTAACAACGAAAATAATTGTATGGTTAGGGGTTGCCCCAACATGGGGAACTGTATTAAAGGGTCGCCACATTAGGAAGGTTTGAAGAACTGTAGAGAGAGAGAGAGAGGAGAGAGCAGACATTAGAAAAAGGTTGAGAGCCATTGATCTAGAGAGAGAGAGAGAGAGAAAGAGAGAGAGAGAGAGAGAGAGAGAGAGAGAGAGAGAGATAGTAGTGGTCGCTAGTCCTGTTGCAAATCTCTAAGCATCCTTTTAACAATACAACTGTTGCATTTACCCACATATGCTATCTATAATTTATAAAATAAGTGATGTTTTATGAATGCAAGCACTTCATAAAACAAGTGATGTTTTATGAATGCAAGCACTATAGTTTCTACACTGCAGTACTCGTGCCCTTGTATAATCCATACCCCGTGTTGGTTCCAGGGCCCTGCTGTGGAGAAAACAAGAATACGCCCACTGCTTCAACAGCAAGCATTTCATACCAGTAGACTAGCTGGGTGCTTCCCCTTCGAAGTCTGAGTACATCTGCTTGAGATGCAGGGAACCAAGAGACAGCACACAAAAAGGCATATCTGTAAAACGGATGTGCACGCAACACAAAGGTTCTGGAACAATATTAAAGTCTGGAGGCAGACGATCACCCAAAAACTCTCCGCCAAAGTTTACAGTCGGTGAATGCGAAGAAGAAAAGAAGAAGGGAAAGAAGAAGAAGAAAACGAAAAAGAAGAAGACGAAGAAGAAGAAGAAGACGAAGAAGATCAGCAGCAGCAGAAGCAGCAGCAGCAGCAGCAGAAGAAGAAGAAGAAGAAGAAGAAGAAGAAGAAGAAGAAGAAGAAGAAGAAGAAGAAGAAGAAGAAGAAAAGAAGAAGAAGAGTATTTTTTTTTGGGAGGGGGGGGGGGGGTAATTTCACATTTAAGCAATTGAAACTAGTTTCAGAACCACCGCATATTGCATTATAACGATACAACCAGCACGGATCGCCTTATATTTACTAGTCACAAAGAAACATCAAGACTCATGTTTTCAGGTAGAATCCCTGTGATCCAGCAAAAATTATGATCATTTCCGAGAGACAGAAACGCAATAAATTTAGATCCGAGTAAATAAAATAAAAAATATGTATAACAGATGCCTACCTGAAAACACATATTCATATACAAACCTCTTTCATAGCGCGTTGCTAGACTCTTGCATGTGAGTCCGAAGGTTTAGGGTTCAAATTCGCAGAACTAAGGTTAAACAAATCGACATTGACCAGTTATTCGACTTATGTTTAGTTGATTATAATTTTTTTAAGTCTATGGTGCCACTGGGAGCCGCCGTGGTATATCGCTAGCCTGCTGATCGGAAAAGGTCGTAGGTTCGGGTCCTGTCGGACCGGACGTTTTTCCAGAAATGACCTTGGCTCCCAGGTCGACCCAGCCTTAAACTGGTACCAGGTACCGTCCTAGAAAGTAAAGGCGGCCGGTGTGATGTTGACCACATCATCCAAAGAGTGCCGATTGATCTATATAATATAGGTCTAGCCCTATATGCCCAATAAAAAAGCCTGAAGGTGCGGTAGTGGGTCTTCTGTTTTGTTTTTTTCCTTTTTTTTTTTATGGTTT
>CAJHNH020007412.1:0-87500 GCA_905116865.2 Candidula unifasciata
ACGTATCTCATCCGCTGGTCACAGTTCACGGGCACTCGTCGAATGTTTCATCCCTCACTGTCAGATGTCATGGCGGTGTGTTCTGCATAGCTGGCTAGGCCATGGCTTTCTAATCACCTATTTCTGTCATTTCACACAGTGATGGATTAGTACGCCGTGTGGTGGTCTGAAATGTATGCTTGTTCATTTAACCCCTTTCTGCCTTTATTTCATTACAATATTACTACAACGCTAACAGTCCCTATCTTTCAACTGCTAACACAATACAATCTATAACGTCTATATACGTCTTCAGCCTCACACGTCCATGTCCAACGCTCTTCTTTTCTCCCTGTTCAGCTTATCGGGAATTCAGCTGGTTGACCACTGGTGTACCTTTTGGTCCGTCAAACACAAACATATGCAGTTACAAGTCTTATCGTCTATACTCTGTCCCATACCCTTCCCACAGGGCTATGAAAACTTGCATATGATATCGCAACGTCTAGTTTGAGAATGGAGGTTAAGACAGTCATTGCTGCCTTCCGCTGGCTTGAGAATCAGCTGTACACACATGCCGTCGTTGTAACCGACGTACAGAGCATGTTGAGAAAGGTGGACACAGGCATGCTCTGTGCAGAGTGGCAAGCATCACTTCAAAGGTCTGGGTAGTTAGCATCCTTTGGATATTTTTTCCACGTCATGCCAGTGTGTTGGGAAATAAGCAGGCAGATAGACTGACCGATTTTGCGCCATTTGGTGGTGAAGTTATGTTTGACAAGCTAGATGTTGTGAGGGCTTCTTTGGAAGCGAGTGAACCGTGCCGAGGCACAGATGGATCATTACGGTCTGAGGAGAATGGCACTGCGAGGAGTTACAAGGAGATCTGGCCGACGATCGAAACTCAGGGAAAGGTGAGACGGATATACAATCAAACAGTTACCGGTATCATTGGAATTTTAACCCTTCACTTGCTGCTGAAGATCTATACGGCGCGCCTATTGGGGTGTCCCGAGTTCTGTGATGTCGATTCTTAATTCAACATTTAACATCAGCACCTAAATAAATCAAACAAAACTACAGAAATATACAAAATCACTAAACAGACGTTTACCCAAGGCAGCCACGTTGATGTCTTGCCAGTAGAATAAATCCACTACAGTCAACCTTCCTTGTGAAGACGGCACCCTACAGATTGATTAAATTCATCAATGTTGTTTTATCACCATGCGAACTGTTGAGGAAACAAAGCAGACACATAACATGTAAAACTTGCATCATTTTGAAAAGAGATTAATGAGATTTAGTTCATAAACATGGTTAGTTCCATTAGGAAAGATTAGTCAAATCACATGAGTTTTTATGAGGAGTTTATTGACGCGAATGGAGTTTAATAAGGCTAAACAAAATATAAAGGGAGGCAACGAGAGATAAAGGGACATTTTAATGAAATCAACTGCGATGCAATAATGTAATTGTACAATAAAGGAAGGGACGCGGTTCAGACAATGAAATGTTGCATGATTAATAGTGTTCACTGAAGCGTTGATTGTGATTGCAATAAGAGAAAGAGGAAAATAGAGGGAGAAAAGAGGTGTAGACATAAAAATAGAGGGAAGAGAAAAATAGAGAGAGCGGGTTAAAGTGCAGTTTCAACACATAGAGACATTCATATACTCACAAGATACACATATAGACTCACAGATAGATACGTATGTAGATACATAGAGATACAAAGACCAGAACGTCGAGATACACAGACAGAGACACACGGTTAGAGATACATAATGAACACAGAGACATTGACAAAGAAACAGAGACACACTGAAATAGACACAGGGACGATAGTCACAGCTACACACAGAGATAGACATAGAGACACATAGAGATAGACACAGCAACATACGGAGCTAGACATAGCGACACGTAGAGATAGACACAGAGGCATACGGAGCTAGACATAGGGACACATGGAGATAGACACAGAGACACGGGGATAGACACAGAGACATACGGAGGTAGACACAGAGACACCGAGAGATAGACACAAAGAAAAAGGATAAACACAGAGACGCTAGGAGATACACACGAGGAGATAGACGCGAAGAGGAGCCGAGAGATACAGAGAAAGAGACATATAGAGACACGCAGAGGCACAGATGCAGAGACACATAGTCACAGAGAGAAGCAGACACACAATGACACACAGGAACACACATAGACAGACACAGAAAGAGACAAAACGACCGAAACATCGAAAGACAAAGACATCACTGTCACTCGAGTATATAGAAAAGATTTGTAACCAATAATAAAACACCAGAATGGCTGTTTCAAAGGGGGGGCAAGTACAATCAGTTATAGGCAGCGGAAAGACAAGAGGTTGCCTAATGTCTATCTCTCGTTTAAACTCTACAGTGCCGGCTCTTAGGGCCCACGATAGCTTAGGGGTCAAGGACGCCAAAACGCAGAAATCATCGGGGAAGGGAATGTAAGGGAGAAATTTTTAACTATAGGCACAGAGACTATATTTCAAAGCAGTGGTTCTCAGCCTTTATAATGCAGCGACCCTCAAATACGGTTCCTCATGTTGTAGTGATTTCCAACCATCACATTTTTTTTCGTTGCAACTTCATAACGTGAATGTGTGTTTTCCCATGATCTTAGGCGGTCCTTGTAAAAGGATCGTTCGACACCCAAAAGAATCACGACCTAAAGGTTAAGAACCGCTGTTGTTAAGGGTTCTCAAGGGTCATGGGTTGAAACCCACATAAAGCTGAATTTTTTCTTTCTTTTTTATCAGAGATCTGCTTTGTTGATCTGTTACCCAGACTGAGATTCTTTAACCACCAGATGGTGTGATAAACCTTTAGGTAGCAGCCGAAGGGGACAAACTGATAGATCGGTCAGTAATGGGGAAAAAAAGCAAGGCAAATACAAAGTATGGCCTAATGTGAATTTGAACACAAACCTGAATCGAGACAGTAGTCATTGCACTGCTCCCCGTGTGGGTTCTGGTGCCGTTATAGGGAAAATAAGAATAGACCCACTGCCTACCCAGAAGCATGTCGTAAAAGTCGACTAATTTGGAGTCTTTATCGTAGTCAGAGTGCATCTGCCACAGAGGCATGGAAACACCAGAGTGCATACAAATAAGTAAGATCTGTTAGATGGATGCACACGCAACACTCGGGTTCTGGAACAGGACTGCGGTCCAGAAGTGGACGAATAACCAGAACTTTCCGACAGAGTTTACAGATGGTGAACGCGAAGAAGATGAAGTAGAAGAATGCGACTGTAAATAATGATCGCTGACTACTTATCGACAAGGTAAATTATGGTAACAGTGCGGACAATGATTAAATACTCCTTTAAACTGCGACGGGCCTGGCAAACCGGCAGTGGATTTATTCTTGCTAAAAAAAAGAGGGTGCTGGGGGTGGGAGGGGTAGAAATCAGTAACCTACATCAAAAGATAAAAGATCCAATCGTTTGGACATGTTTCAGGACGACCACCAGATAATGCTCCACAGAAAGTCCTTTCACTTAGACATAACGGAATAGGTACAGAGGTCGACCAGGCAAGCAGTGAATAGATAGAATACAGGAGCTAGTAAATATCGCATCTATATATCACATACCGAGGCTCGCACCCGAAGCCTATTCAATCCCTGACGCTGAAAGGCAGAACAGGACTTGAGAGGAGAAGAAAGAAGAAGAAAAAGAAGAAGAAGAAGAAGAAGAAGAAGAAGAAGAAGAAGAAGAAGAAGAAGAAGAAGAAGAAGAAGAAGAAGAAGAAGAAGAAGAAGAAAGAACAAGAACAAGAACGAGAACAATAATAGGGGAGGAGAGGTGGAAAGGAGGAGGAGAAAGAGAAGGAGGGGACGGGGAAGGAGAAGGAGAAAGGAGGAGAAGGAGGAGAGGGAGTAGAAGGGGAAGAACAGGGAGAAGGAGACGAAGGAGGAGAAGAAAGAGAAGAAGAAGCAGGAGAAGAAGGGAAATGAGAAGAAGAAGGAGGAGAACTAGAAAAAGGAGGAGGCGGAAGAGGAGGGACCGAAAGAAGTAAAAGGCGACGTACTGGGGTTTTCTGAAATCGAATGTGTTGGGTCGAAGGGCGCAAATATCGTTGCCTAGCTGTAAACCCCAACATAATCTGCCTTCTGCCCTTCTTGAAAGATTGAGTATGAGTCCAGCACTCTTCGATTTTTCTGTCTGGAAACCTTATTTCATAAGGCCAGTAGCCTGTAGTCGTGCAGTCCAAATCTCCCCGTATGCCGTATAGTTTTATTCTTATTGCGGTTGGACAGACATTATGTCCTCTCAGTTAGCAGCACACAGTCTAAAGTGCTGAAATACATGCTGAACATGTTCAAGCGTCAGTTGCAGGGGAATATCTTAGCAGGGAGTTATAACTGTGTGAAGATGACGCTAAGGCAAGAGTGAACAAGTCTGCTGGTACAACGCCTTCTCCAGATAGGGCCATGGTACTGATGTCCTCAGCCTAAAAGATACGTTCCGTTTTCACTCTGACAGTCCCGTTTTTGTAGGGTGTTCCTTGCGGTCACCTGAGTACTCCCCACATAGACTTTTAGGAATAAGCTGTAGAATAGAACACGTATTTTGGTATATACACATATACACATTTACACATATACACATATACACATATACACATATACACATATACACATATACACATTTACACATATACACATTTACACATATACACATATACACATATACACATTTACACATATACACATATACACATATACACATTTACACATATACACATATACACATATACACATATACACATATACACATTTACACATATACACATATACACATTTACACATATACACATATACACATTTACACATATACACATATACACATATACACATATACACATATACACATTTACACATATACACATATACACATATACACATATACACATATACACATTTACACATATACACATATACACATTTACACATATACACATTTACACATATACACATATACACATATACACATTTACACATATACACATATACACATATACACATATACACATTTACACATATACACATATACACATATACACATATACACATATACACATATACACATTTACACATATACACATATACACACATAACATATATACATATACACATATACACATATACACATTTACACATATACACATATACACATATACACATATACACATATACACATATACACATATACACACATACACATATACACATTTACTCATATACACATATACACATATACACATATACACATATACACATATACACATATACACACATACACATATACACATATACACATATACACATATACACATATACACATTTACACACATACACATATACACATATACACATATACACATATTACACATATTCACATTGTACACATATTCACATTGTACACATATTCACATATACACATTTACTCATATACACATAGACACATAGACACATAAACTCATATACACATTTACAAATTAAGAGGAACACTAGACAAAAACATTTTATTATTAATTAAATGTTATGGCTCATACAGTTTATAGGCTAATGTAATCTATATAATTTCATCTTCTTAAAAGGTATTAGTTGCTCAATGAAAAGTAATAATAATACATTCTAGAATTATTTTAGAATGCTGGGGGTAGGTCGGGTGGAGGTGAAAGAAAGGGGGAGGGGGGGATTAACAACAAGGGCTTTAATTTGAACAACAGAGGAACAGAAACTAAAACAGCTTCTATTTTAGCTGGAAAATATCCATATAATCCACGTCAAATATTGGAATAATATCCACTCATACTTCAAGTGTGCAACTATCCACATATGTGGAGAGATGAAAGCAACCACTTAGGATATAGTATACAGTAATTTAATATGCTGATAATTAGTGAGTGAATCAAACCAGCTTTCAGTTGTTCCCCCAAACTATGACTCCAGATCTTGAACATCTGTTATAATATCTGATTTTTCAATCAAGAATGCTACTAATATATGAAACGCGTATTTATCAGATACAATAATATCAGATGCAGGAAATGTTTTACACATACTAAACTGTTTTCCAAGTTGTCCAGTTTTTTCCGTCGAACTAATTTTAGTTTCACTGGAATGATTATAATTCGAGCTATATTCAGGTAAGAACATTTCGCAGGCATAGTTGATAACACAACACTTCACAACAGCGTATTTCGAAAATGTAAATATAAAATGAAAGCAGATCGACTTCTTCTTTTTTTTTTCAGCTTAAAGTCTTTTTTTTTAACCACTTTGGATGTCGAGGGACAAATAATTTCCTGTTTCGTGCTCTTCTGGCTAATTCGACCATAGACATATCATGGTGCTGTAGAGTTTCTTTGATGTTATCTTCCTATTTGTTCTTGGTCTACCTCTTGCTCTACCTCCCTCTCCTCTTATGGTATGTGCCTTATATGGTATATCTTCAGGAGGTATTCTCTCCAAGTGGGCAACCATGTTATTTGCTGTCTTTCTATATAATGTAGAATTGGTTCTGTGCCGACGTTATCTCGTGTGGCCTCATTCCTGATCTTATCTCTTCTGGTCACTCCTACAGTCTTTCTCAGACACCTCATTTCCATAGTTACTAATTTTCTTTTATGTTTTGTTGTAAGTGACCACGTGTGGTACTGGTAGCATAGGGTGTAAATGAATATATTTTGTGTGAGATATTTCTTTGTGCTGATTGGGATTGATTGCCTTATTACTGTAAGAGGGGAGCTAGCAGTCCCAATATTTAAACTCAGATGCCTGTTTAATATATGTATGCTCTAATGCTATGTTTAAATCCTGTTTCTTTCTTCCTATTGACATTACTTCTGTCTGTTCGATGACGACGCTCATATTATTTAATTTACATTCGTCATTCGCGAATCTGAAATGCTGTTGCAAATTCATGGCTGTATCTGCATTCAAGACCTGGTCATCAGCAAAGATTAATTCGTTGATGTTACTATTATTTTCGATCCTGGGCATGCCATCCTTGCTTGTACTGTCACTGTAGGTGATAAACAGGTGTGGTGATAAGACACATCCCTGTATTACACCAGATGTTACTTTAACTGGTTCAGAGGTTTCCTGATTTATTCTAACGACGCTTCTACAATCGCTATATAAGCTTTTGAAAACTTCAATGAGGTGTTCACTTACTCTATATCGAGCCATTACTTTCCATAATTTTCGTCTATCGACTCTGTCGAAAGCTTTCTCTTGGTCTAAAAATGTTACAAATAAGTTCTGATCATATTCAATGTTCTTTTAACTGTTTAAGTGTGAAGATTGCATCTGTGCAGATAGTAATTCTTCTGAAATCCATCTGTTTTTCTGTCTGCTGTGGTTCTATCACAGGTTGTAGCCTCGTTTTTATTACCTTGGCATAGATTTTCCCAGCATTACGTTAAAAAGAGTTGCTTCCCTTGTTCTTCTAAAATGGTACAACTATTGCATATTGCCAGTCAATGGTAGCAATTTGTTGTACCCATGCCGCACTGAATATTCTATGGAGCCATCTAATGTTGCTTTCACTTGCTGTGTGGATTATTTACATTGGTAGTACATCAGCTCCTAGTGCTTTATATTTGGGGGACTGTTTAATGACTTAATTACAGTTCGACCAATCAATGCTAGCCCTAACTATCGAAACTAAACACATGTGTTAGCCTACGCACTCTAGCTGACCGAATCTGTCAGAAAGCGTTTTTAAGCTTAAGTAAGTTATGGCTGGGACAAAGCTGTCTTACTCCAAAAAACTACACACGTGTGTTAGCCCACGCATCCCAGCTGACCGTAAATGTACTTGGCCTATATTGAAGATGTCCTTGGCTGGAACTACCAGTGCCAAATACAGAAAGTAATATAGATTTATTGTCGCCCACCTTTATAGCACTTGTTTGACTGACTGATTATTCCAAGCACCTGAGAAGCCCCATTCACACAGAGGCGTGGTCATTGTTTGATTTACGTTGGCGTTGGTGACTATATTGAGCCCAGGTTATAAACGAGACAGGTAAGCCGGAGAAAGAAAACAAGGGATTGCGAAATTGACACGACCAACGTGGTTTTCCGTTAACGAAAAATCGACATCCAATCACTGGCTGCAGCAATCAATGGGCCGGTGACTATCTCCTCCTGTCAATCGTTATTGATTTCTAGGGATTTTAACATATCTTTGAAGTCTCCAAATATTGATTCGTGTCTTCTAGCCTTTATGGTTTAAAGGTTTGACTTTTTCGATCACCGTCAGTCAGCAGGTTGTTTACAGAACGTCGCTCTTGTGACGGCACGCCTGAACGTCAAGGCACGCCAAAACGTCAAGGCACGCCAAACGTCACGGCACGCCAGAACGTCACGGCACGCCTGAACGTCACGGCACACCAGAACGTCACGGCACACCAGAACGTCACGGCACGCCAGAACGTCACGGCACGCCAGAACGTCACGGCACGCCTGAACGTCACAGCATGCCTGAACGTCTCTCTTTTTTGTAGCCACTCCTCCAGCGCTATGTGTTTTCATAACCAATGAATTTTTAGTATCCTGTATCTACGTTCTTTGAGGTCATCCTCTGCCTTGTTTTCCGTAACCCAAACAGACCATCACAGTCTTTATACAAGATCCTTTAATATCTACTGTTGTTAATAATAAAATGCTTCTTTGATAATTCCAAAATCGAAACCTCTGGTTGTTAGATGAGTGTACTGTTTATTTGAGTTACGGGGTCCCCTTTTTGTGGGGAGGGGGGGGGGAAGGAGGGGGCTTAACAGTCTTTTTACGAATAGTCGCAAGATGATCATGGAAACAGATAGTTTAGACTAATCGCCTGTTGATAAATGATGCGGTCGATGTTCCATCTAATACTTGTAAATATTTCCTGTTACCCATTTTAGGCATGGTTGCCCTACAATCATCCAACAAACCGACTATTCCGGGTATCGACAGACCCCAATGTTCAAACACCAGGTTATCTCAAAATAGACAAAAAGACAACCATGTATATTAACTATATCACCAAGGGACATAAATCTCTCATATATCCGTATATTGCCCACAGCATAGATCAAACCCAGCATCTGTGGTCCCACCTCCTTACTACCGACATCCATAAAAATGTTGACGATTGTCTAGACATCGACCTGGCTGCCTCGAGATCCGAAGATAAATGATACTGTGTGTTTGTGTAGTATTGTTTAATTTATATAAGTGCTGAAGAAGGCTCTATAGCCGCAACGTTGACGTTTTATTTGCTTTTCTTATATTGTGACGCTTGCCGATATACTTTTCGTTCGGTTTTATATCTTTCCCATCAAAATGTTCACGTATACAAGTTGTGAGCACCTGACTACTGAAGACCACTCAGGCGAACGTTCGAGATTATAAATCACTTACCACGCTTCAGTGAATCCGTTAACTTCATTTAGTAATTAATTACTGTTACCTAGTACTGATCGATCTCTGTGGCTTAAGCGTTACTTCGTAATGCCGGGGTACCGGGTTTGATCCGAGCTGCGGTCCTTGCGCCTTGCGTTAGTTTAGACAGGGGTATTAAGAAGCCGACCGTCCAATAAGCAATGGCAAACTGCTGGACATAGATCGCCTTGCTTTAGTTTTGACAGTGGTATCCAGACCCAACCTTCCATGAAGCAGTTGCAAATGTGCCTAGACAATCGTAACTAACTTTTTATTTAATGTTGACTGTAGTACCATTTTCCTACATTCACTCTCTGTGTCTGTCTGTCTCTCTGTCTGGATGCTGCTTGTGTGCGTGCGTGCTCCTGTATGTATGAGAGATGGAGATAAGAAAGAGATCGAGTGAGCTACTCTATATCAGTCTAAAATGGAGCTGTGAAGTTATTTTTGCTTCCGACAGCGCTTTGCTAATGCAATTTCCACATATGGACTGTAGACTACAATTTCGCTGCTGAGCTGCTGGGTTTAGTGCTTGGTGCGGCCATGGGAGCTGTTTTTTTTTTTTTTTTAGTGCGGAAAACTTTTAATTTGTGCAGCGGGGTATTCATTATGGCCGGTAACAGCTTAACGTGTGGGCTGGTAAGATACCTCATATAATAATTCTACGTGAGTATAGCCAACTAATCCTTCCCGATTACTTCCATCAACGACAACCTGCATTTCTGGTGACGACTGTTGGAGTTGGCGCCTCTAGCATTTACTGAGTGTCCATATTTCTGGTTTTTTCTGAGAATAATTGTGTGTTCACCAGTTTTTCAAATGGTACGGTGAGGGTCATTAAATTTGATTTGCACTGTCACGGGAACGGATCAAGTATGGGGAAACCCGATTTCTATGAAGTTGAAACTAAGTACACGATACCACATTCTCCCTGCTATTAACGAATGTCTGGTAGTGTATACTAAACCCGATATCCTGCATTGTGTGGTGGCTTCCTAATTAAACATTAGTTGCGTATCCCTTACAGGACGTTGCAGAACCAACCCCAGCACCTTCTGGCTGTTGTAGTTTTTCTAGGCAAATTTACGTCCAGTAGGTTGCCATTGCCTCTCAACGGTCGGCTCTCGGCACAACGGTCAAAACCATCGCAAGATAAACCGTCCGCAGCGGGAATCGAACCCGCAACCCCGTCATTACCAAGGGCGTTTTCAATGTCTAAGCCACAGACGCCGACGGCTTCTTAATACAACCTGAAAAATTAATTTCATGCACTGCACATCAGCCCCTTAGCCTAGTGTGGCAGCTGGTCTAGGGAAGAAGCTCTGACAGGACACAGAACTGAGCAAACGCGTTATGTTTCCTTTTGCAGTTTTCAAGAGAGGCTGGAGAGAGATCATAAAGCATTGGCAACTAAAATTCTGCCTCGGCATTTTTCTCAGGAGGACTTCGGCTATCCTCTGAATAACGGTCCTAAATTATCAAGGCGGAAAATTTTCCCTTATAGGGCCTCAGTCACGTGTCAATTGCGCACTTCCGTCGTCTTAAATTGCCTTCTTCCGGCGACTTCTGCCACCGCCGAGGGTATCCCGCACGCCGCTCACACGTCGTGGATTGGGGCTAAACCAGATGGCCGGGACTCACGAGCAGCAGCTACCGCATCTTCTGCAGCTTCCTTCATTTTATTTGCTGGTGTCCTAGCCATCTAGTTTAGCCCCAATCCACGCCTCGTGAGCAGCGTGAGGGATACTCACGGCGGTGGCGGAGGTTGCCGGAAGTTCGCACTTCGGCGGTGGCGTTATAGTCCCCGGAAGTGCGCAATTGACACATGACTGAGGCCCGGTTAAGGTATATTTTCCGCCTAGATAATTTAGGACCGTAATTCGGAGGATAGCCGTACGATGTGATTCACATGTTTTCAACTCCCTTTTTCTGTATCACCACAAAGATAAAGGTAAAAGTAAAGGAGAGATGATCGATTTCATTGCACAGGGTTTTATCCCATATGGCTCAGTCTCTCACCATCAGACAGCTAGCTGCATGCGGAAAGTGTCGCACAGAGCACGACCTCTGTAGCTCTGAAGACGGTCATCAGGTATCTCCGTAAAAATAGCATTCTTGAATTGAACAGGGCCGCCGTGAAACGAACCCACCACCTTCAGAGCGCGACATCTTCACCACGGAGACCTCCAATAACACAACAAAACACTACGGTCTTGAGTATATAGCAAGACTCCCGCGTCCCACTTGAGTATATGGCAAGACCCCCGTGTCCCCACTGAGTATATGGCAAGACCCCCGTGTCCCCACTGAGTATATGGCAAGACCCCCGTGTCCCCACTGAGTATATGGCAAGACCCCCGTGTCCCCACTGAGTATATGGCAAGACCCCCGTGTCCCCACTGAGTATATGGCAAGACCCCCGTGTCCCCACTGAGTATATTGCAAGACCCCCGCGAACCACATGAGTATGTGGCGAAACCCGCACGACCCATATGAGTATGTAGCCAAACCCATTCGTCTATCTTGAGTATATGGCAAAACCCCTGCGTCCTCATTGAATATGTGGCAAGACCCCCGCGACCCACATGAGTATATGGGAAGACCCCCGTGTCCCACATGAGTATATGACAAGACCCCCGCGTCCCAACATGAGTATATGGCAAGACCCCCGCGTCCCACGTGAGTATATGGGAAGACCCCCGTGTCCCACATGAGTATATGGCAAGACCCCCGCGTCCCCATTGTGTATATGGCAAGACCCCCGCGTCCCACATGAGTATAAGGCAAGACCCCCGCGTCCCACATGAGTATATGGCAAGACCCCCGAGTCCCACATTGAGTATATGGCAAGACCCCCGAGTCCCACATTGAGTATATGGCAAGACCCCCGAGTCCCACATTGAGTATATGGCAAGACCCCCGAGTCCCACATTGAGTATATGGCAAGACCCCCGAGTCCCACATGAGTATATGGCAAGACCCCCGAGTCCCACATTGAGTATATGGCAAGACCCCCGCGTCCCACATTTAGTATATGGCAAGACCCCCGCGTCCCACATGAGTATATGGCAAGACCCCTGTGTCCCACATGAGTATATGGCAAGATCCCCGCGTCCCACATGAGTATATGGCAAGACCCCCGAGTCCCACATTGAGTATATGGCAAGACCCCCGCGTCCCACATTGAGTATATAGCAAGACCCCCGCGTCCCCACATGAGTATATGGCAAGACCCCTGTGTCCCACATGAGTATATGGGAAGACCCCCGTGTCCCACATGAGTATATGGCAAGACCCCCGCGTCCCCATTGTGTATATGGCAAGACCCCCGCGTCCCACATGAGTATAAGGCAAGACCCCCGCGTCCCACATGAGTATATGGCAAGACCCCCGAGTCCCACATTGAGTATATGGCAAGACCCCCGAGTCCCACATTGAGTATATGGCAAGACCCCCGAGTCCCACATTGAGTATATGGCAAGACCCCCGAGTCCCACATTGAGTATATGGCAAGACCCCGAGTCCCACATGAGTATATGGCAAGACCCCCGAGTCCCACATTGAGTATATGGCAAGACCCCCGCGTCCCACATTTAGTATATGGCAAGACCCCCGCGTCCCACATGAGTATATGGCAAGACCCCTGTGTCCCACATGAGTATATGGCAAGATCCCCGCGTCCCACATGAGTATATGGCAAGACCCCCGAGTCCCACATTGAGTATATGGCAAGACCCCCGCGTCCCACATTGAGTATATAGCAAGACCCCCGCGTCCCCACATGAGTATATGGCAAGACCCCTGTGTCCCACATGAGTATATGGCAAGATCCCCGCGTCCCACATGAGTATATGGCAAGACCCCCGAGTCCCACATTGAGTATATGGCAAGACCCCCGCGTCTCACATTGAGTATATGGCAAGACCCCCGCGTCCCACATGAGTATATGGCAAGACCCCTGTGTCCCCACATGAGTATATGGCAAGACCTCCGCGTCCCACATGAGTATATGGCAAGACCCCCGCGTCCCACATGAGTATATGGCAAGACCCCCGCGTCCCACATTGAGTATATGGCAAGACCCCCGCGTCCCACATGAGTATATGACAAGACCCCTGTGTCCCACATGAGTATATGGCAAGACCCCTGTGTCCCACATGAGTATATGGCAAGACCCCCGCGTCCCACATGAGTATATGACAAGACCCCCGCGTCCCACATGAGTATATGGCAAGACCCCTGTGTCCCCACATGAGTATATGGCAAGACCCCTGTGTCCCACATGAGTATATGGCAAGACCCCCGCGTCCCACATGAGTATATGGCAAGACCCCCGCGTCCCACCCCAGGTTGGAGACCAATGGTCTAAGCTGTCAGAATAATTGATAACACCCCAAGGGGAAATTTCTATTGTGTGACTACCTTTAAATAAATACCGTGTGTCCAAAAAGTTATGGTGCATCTTTGACACCAAGGGACGTCAAAGGTGCACCATGACTTTACGGACACAGTGTAGATAAATTCCTATGAAGGACCCTTCTCCACGCCCTCAAGGTTATTGGACAGTTAGGGCTAGACCTAAATTGTATAGCTCAGTCAGCGCTTAGTGTTTTATGTGGTCAACAGCATGCAGGCCGCTTTTACTGCAGGACGCGCCCGGCTCGCTAGCGTAGTTGGCTAAACCGGATTGCGCGGTGACCGGGTGACGAACTCCTCGTGGTCCGGGTTCACGCCTGGGGGTATGCAGAGAAGCCACATTTCTCCCAGATTTACGGTATCTATCATAGACTCAAGGCCGAAGAGTTGCGATATCCATATTACCGAGCCTAAGGGTTAACAACTCATGGCTTCTGGATACTTGAAAAAAAAACAACTGCAGGACGCCTTTACTTCTCAGCAATTTACCCCCCCCCCCCCCCACCCCCCAAAAAAAAAAACTGCAGGACGCCTTTACTTCTCAGCACTTTACCTGGTACCCATCTGAGGCTGGAAGCCAAAGTGATTTTTAAAAAGAAGATGTCTAAGACCCGAACCATTGACTTTCGGATCCGCTTGCAAGCGTCTAGCCACTACACCACGGCGGCACCCAAATAAATTACATGTATCATTCCTGTTCTTCTTTTTCTTCTTCTTCCTCCTCCCCTCCTCCTCCTGTGTGTGTATAATATTGTTCTTTGTGGTGCCTTTTCTGACGCCAAACTTATTACATAACCAAACCATTTGATCAAGATAGGCATCAGACAGGACACAATGTATCTGTATACATTCGCAACAGTTTATATAGATAGTTATATTTATTCGCCTGCTAGCATATTTTTTAAATAATATTATTATTAGAATGTACTTAAACAAGATTTATGTTCCCTAGATAACGATGCCCACTAAAATATGTGTAGGGTGCTGACCCCTGCTCCAATGCTTCCCTACAACGTTTTCGACCACCATCCACAGCTGTCTCTGTGTCATCGATGCACAGATGTATCCTCCTCACCAAAATTGCATTTATTTTTCATAATTTATGTACGCAAAATGACCGTCTTACTGAGCATTATTGTTAATCCGTAAATGGAATTTATAACCAGCTTTATCTCTACTCATTCTTAACCTTACTGTATGGCACAGAGACATGGACAATAAACAAACAACTGGAAAATCGTATCAATTCTTTGGAGATGTGGATATACAGAAGATTAGGTCGTATTTCATGGAAACAAAAGCTATGAAATACAGAGGTACTGAGGAAATTGGGAATGAAAAGAGAGTTGCTAGGTGAAATAAAAAAGAGACAAGTGTAATATTTTGGTCACATTAAAAGACATAACAGTATTGTAAAGATCATCCTAGAGGGAAAGGTTCAGGGTAGGCGAGCAAGAGGCAGACAGCGTTACAAATGGGATGATAACATCAAGAGATGGACGAACAGCAGTATGAGCGAGTGTACATCAAGGGCAAGAGACAGGGCTTGTTGGAGATCCATTGCAGCCAACCTTCATTGTGGAGACGGCACATAATTGATTGATTATCTCCACTCAGCGGAGTTCGTCGCTTTTGCGTTTCGAGTCCGACTCGTAACACCAACGTACCGCGATCGAAACCCACTGCTGGCTGCGTGGATTTTTATCATGGTATGGGGCGTCGCGGGTCGATCCAGTGTAAAATAGGTACCAGGATGTATGACCTGGGAAAGTAAAGATGGCCGGCCTAATGCTGACCACATTACCCACCTAGTACCGATTGGTCTGTAAAAATATGGGTGCTCTTCTCATATGCCTGATGCGCCTAAGGCGTAAATAGGGATCTTTACTTTTTTTTTTTTTTTACTTTACTATCTCTTTCCAATCAAAATTGTATTGGAAAAATAAATATGTCTGGCAGGGTTGGTGCCAGCATTGACAATGACAATTAAACGTTAAATATGTTTCTTTTTTAAACATTCTTTATATCACTTTGCTTCAAGATGTTTGATCCTCGTCATCATGGACTTTGCTATCATCATAATTATCATCATGGACATTGCTATCATCATAATTATCATCATGGACTTTGCTATCATCATAATTATCATCATGGACTTTGCTATCATCATAATTATCATCATGGACTTTGCTATCATCATCATTATCATCATGGACTTTGCTATCATCATCATTATCATCATGAACTTTGCTATCATCATCATTATCATCATGGACTTTGCTATCATCATCATTATCATCATTGACTTTGCTATCATCATCATTATCATCATGGACTTTGGTATCATCATCATTATCATCATGGACTTTGCTATCATCATCATTATCAACATGGACTTTGCTATCATCATCATTATTATCATGGACTTTGCTATCATCATCATTATCATCATGGACTTTGCTATCATCATCATTATCATCATGGACTGCTATCATCATCATTATCATCATGGACTTTGCTATCATCATCATTATTATCATGGACTTTGCTATCATCATCATTATCATCATGGACTTTGCTATCATCATCATTATCATCATTGACTTTGCTATCATCATCATTATCATCATGGACTTTGCTATCATCATAATTATCATCATGAACTTTGCTATCATCATCATTATCATCATGGACTTTGGTATCATCATCATTATCATCATAGACTTTGCTATCATCATCATTATCATCATGAACTTTGCTATCATCATCATTATCATCATGGACTTTGCTATCATCATCATTATCATCATGGACTTTGGTATCATCATCATTATCATCATGGACTTTGCTATCATCATCATTATCATTATGGACTTTGCTATCATCATCATTATTATCATGGACTTTGCTATCATCATCATTATCATCATGGACTTTGCTATCATCATCATTATCATCATAGACTTTGCTATCATCATCATTATCATCATGGACTTTGCTATCATCATCATTATCATCATGGACTTTGCTATCATCATCATTATCATCATTGACTTTGCTATCATCATCATTATCATCATGGACTTTGCTATCATCATTATTATCATCATGGACTTTGCTATCATCGTTATCATCATGGACGTTTGTATTATCACAATCATTACCTATCGCTTCAATGTAATTAGAATTATCTTCTTTGCCTTCTTGTTCCTCCACTTTTTTTTTTTTTACTCTTCTATTATCACTTGTTTCATTTTCATTTCTGTTTCATTTACACCTATATGTCATGTCTACTTCTGTTTCTCTTCTAATTCTGGCTTACTTACACTTCTGTTTCTCTTACACTTCTGTTTCCCTTACACTTCTGTTAGCCATTCCTTGAACACTTCTGTTTCTCTTATCTCTATTTACCCACCTCTTCTGTGTCGCTTACATCTCTTTTTCCCTGCGTCTGCTGTTTCCTTACCTCTTCTCTTGCTCTGTTCCCTTCTGTTTCCCTGCCACTTCTGTTTCCCTGCCACTTCTGTTTCCCTGCCACTTCTGTTTCCCTGCCATTTTTGTTTCCCTTACACTTCTGTTTCCTGTCTACTGTTTTTCTCGTCTGCTTGTGTTTCTCTCCCAATTCCAATGATATTTAACTTCCACTTCTGCTTCTTATACCCTTCCATTTCCATTTTCGTTATTATTCTATTAAACTTCCACTTCTGTTTGCACTCCACTTGTGTTTGATTACCAACAAGTCATACCATATATTCATAAAATGTATCAAGGGCGCCACAACAATCAGTTTTAGGTACCTTGAGTCTGCACTGCCTCCCCCACCCATGTTAAGTCCCCCCTCCCCCAATGTTACCCCCACCCCACACGCCCCTCCCCCAGCACAATAAATTTAAATGGGAGCTAAGAACCCCCTCTTGCTACCAGGCACAGAAGTTATATATATATATATATATATATATATATATATATATATATATATATATATATATATATATATATATATATATTAGTTAGTCTTTCCTCTTGTGTCGAGTGCGGCACATAGGGCAGAGGTCATGACTCTCCATGCATGGCGGTTCGTTGCAATCTGTTGTAGGTCTTGGATGTTTGAGTGGCCCATGAGTGAGCCTTCCCTGATGATAGTTCTACGTAGAGTTTCCCTTGGTCTTCCACGAGATCTTTTCCCCTGTGGTGTCCAAATGAGGGCTTGGTAAGGAAGTCTTGATTTATCCATTCTAAGGGCGTTGCCAACATAGTTCCAGAGGCGTTTTCGTATAAAATTAGACACATACTCTTGTCTGGATTCTTGCCTTATTTGTGTATTGGTTCGGAAATCTGACCATTTGAAATTTAGTATTCTTCTAAGGCATTTATTTTCAAAACTGTCTAATTTTGTGTCTAAAGTTTTCGTTGATTTCCAGCTCTCGCATCCATAGGTTAGTACTGGAATCACACAAGAATTGAAGATCTTGAGTTTTGTGTGTTTGCTAAGTGTCTTTGATTTCCAGATTCCTTTCAACACATTCCCTCCACCAGATACACCGAACTAAAGTCTGAGCTATGTTGCTCTCAGACAAAGTCCTGGATATCCAAGAAAACAGCCATATTGGCTCGTTAAGTACATTAACATTAGCTGAACTTGGTACCCACAAGAGAAGGCAAGGAATTTTAGATGTCTATCATACTTAATGAATAATTAGACAGGGCAAGTGATTCCTCCGTCATCTACCTTCTCCCGGTTTTATTATGAATAATTAAAGAATTATTATATTATTTGAGCCCCCACCAAATGGTATTCTATCTTAACAGTTTACTTAAACATGTAAGAACAGACATTTGGAATTTAACAAACTATGTAGTTTAAAACTTGACATACAGCTTTATTTACTACAATGAAACTCCCAGTTTGTTGATTTACACAAACAGTGACTGGTTAACGTAAAGAGGTTTTAAGCGTCAGCGAGACCAACAGCTCGGGGTTTAGAGTGGTGTGATGAAGGTGATAAAGTATGAACAATTTATGAACATAACTCAAGTTTCATAGAACCTCTGACAGCCGTGAGCACTGTCAAGCTCTTCCTCCTCTTCCTTGCCTGTTGTCTGCCTGTTTCAGCTTATTCTCCACTTCATCCCCACCTCGTTCTCCATCTGGTTCCCAGCTGGCCGAGTCTAACACAATGTAGGCTACTTCATGGACTGATTGTCACATGGGCGCTGTAATCATGGAAACAAAACACATACGTGTAGTATCTTGACTTACACTAAGAATACATGTATCAATTAATACAACATATAATAATAGGATATAGTAATAAGATATAGCCCATCACTCCTCCTCATATTCCACATCCTCTCCAGTCTAGTCTGAAGGTCTTTTGTCTTACATGGGCGTCACATATCCTGCCTTCCCTCAAATGCTATGTCATGATAGTTGACTTTCTAAGTCTGTTGTCCGTCTTCACTCAGACTTCGAGTTGGCTGACATAGATATTACATGACCACGTGGAGCAGGTTATGTGCTGAAAACTCAAACATTATATATGTGCACGCTGTTCTGAATATTATCTTTCAGTGACAGTAAATACTGTACACCCATCATTCTCCCCCTGGGGTTATAAATCCCCTGTTTAGGTGAACACATTAAGTGAGCACATGGTGGGCACACAAAACGTAGCAGCATCCCTGCACATATTTGGGCATCATTTCCCACAGTCCCAACTCATATTTTGGCTGATCGTGAAAACAATATAATTACATTTCATTATAGCAAATGTCATTGTTCACATCTTATTTTATACACATGAAAACATACAATGAAAAACATGTGACACAAACATACAGGAAATAGGAATAGTTTAGCAGTTCCTTAACTTGAGATACTGAATACTCACAGAACTATTTCAAGCAGAATGTGCAGACAAATTAGGAAAAGGTAGTATAGACTAAGCTTAACTCCCTAACCTAAGTATACAAGATTAATATTAATATTCACCTGGGAACTTTTCCAGCAAATGCCGAACACGACTCAACCAGGGAGAAAGTACTTTTCAACGGTAGGTCTGAGTCTGTGGCCTGCTGGCGGCACTATGAGGTAAATCTACGATGCCTGCAGTATAAGTATTAATCTATTGTCCAAATTAAACTCCTCCCTTTCCTTAGTTTTTACCCAACCCTCAAGATGATGGCTTAAGCACCGCCCCTGAGGTAACTATCAGATCACTTGGCTAACCAGTGACCTGTCACTCACAGTGAACGGCCTACAGTACGACCTTGACCAAGATAAAACATTCCTAATTGCCAAACGCCTGTTCTCTCCAGAATTACACTGACGTGTTAAACTCCGACCTCCCGGCTCCACCATGTCTAGCGTCTACTCAATTCCCCTGTTCAAAAGGGCCCCGCTTCGTCTCTCTAGTCTGGTCAGGAGATAACATTCTGACACTGGCGTGAGAATCCAACCTCACATCCCTAGTCTGAACCAGCGGGCTGTATTACGTAGTGTTAGGTAATTTTAAACAAAGCGCAGTGGCTTTGTCTGGGAGAAGGACTGGTAACATTTAAATCAATTTGGTTTAAAGTAATATGAGGGTAAAGGGCAGAGTAAATATAATCCTCTCTCTTTAGAACCAGAAGAACTTATTACAAGTACTAACTTCTGGAATCACTGAGATCGTCTCGTGACAGGCCCTCCGTTAAGTTGGTCGCAGCCACTAAGACCAATTTTACGATACTCAGTGATTCCCAAGAATGTTAGTACAACCTGTCATCTCCAGTATTGTTCCAGTATTCCTTGTGGAATCGTGATGTCCTGCATCGATGTACAGTCACCAGTTGTCCCTCATTCCAGGCTAAGTCCTTAGTCCTAGAATCATGCGTGTATTCTGAGCAGCCGCTCAGGAATATCCATTTATCTGGAGGTTTCTTCTCCCACAGGATAAGAATCGATCTCCGCTTCAACAATGGGATTCCTCGACATCGTTGATTGATAATCCCTGTCAATTTCCTCGCTTCGCCACGCCCTATGAGCATAGGGAGGGCCTGAAGTGCTCTCCGAAAAGGATGAGTTGTAGTCAGGTAGGATTTTCTTTTCCTACATCTACAGATCCTGAAAAAACTGTCACTAATCTCCTCTCAAATTGAGGGATATAGTCACTCATCATGACAGCATGCCGTGAGTGCAACTGACCACTGCCGATTTCTTGAAGGAGTGTCCACTGGTTTCCTCCTCGGTGCATCCTTTCCCTTTTACAAATTGTCCGGGTGGAATTCTCTTTCATTAAGATCAGTCCAGAATCAGAGCACGAAATCAAGTCAGGGGGTACAGTCAAATCATTAGGAAACTCAGGGTTTCCTGCAGACAGTAAAGTGGCATTTCTTCGCAATGAAGTTTCCACTATCAGCTGAGATACCCCTGTCACTTCCTTCGAAGCGAAGAGTAATACAAGACCAGAATGTTGGGGTTCCCTACTATTTATGGCTTGTTCCGCTTCAGGGTCCTTCATCAGAAGTATCCCTGTCGCCCCAGCTGTACAGGATAGAGACAATTTGTCTCCCTGCACACAAGAAGTACCTTCTTCTTCATCAATGGCAAACATTTCTGTCTGTCCAGTATCAGAGTGCACAGGACTTGCAGCAATGTCCTGTTTACTCACTGTCTCTAAGGTCGTCAAGAACTTAAGAGAACTATCCTCCTTATATCTGTTATATCCGCCCTGGTCTGGCTTTCACATACCAAGTCTAGTGGAGGCAAATAAGGGGATTTGTCGCTACCATCGCAGTCAACTACTTTGGGCGAAAAGTCAGAACTAACTATTTCTATTTTGTATGCAATCGCATCAAGGGAAATAGGGGAAACAGGTTTAGTGTTATTCCCTACATTAGTCTGCTTTACTTCCTCTTCTTGTTGGAAGGGACCAAAGAATATATGGGAGTTGGGTAAGTCTTTGCCCTCGTCCTCATTAATGGCTGGTGTGCCAGTCGAACCAGTATGTCGACGGTCAGAACAGTTATCACGCTTGTGATTACTGCGGGGTGTGCTCTCATATATCTCATCTGAGATAATGGGAGTAAGGGGTTCCAGCAATGTAGATCCGGTCCCTTTAGAAGATTTCTGCTTCTTACTCCATCTTTTCCTTTTAGGCTTAAGAATGGAAGTAAATGGGGCCAGCAATGTAGATCCGGTCATCCCTACAGAAAAGTTCTTCTTAATGTCAGCTCTGTCCCTATTAGGAATAAGAGGGGTGAGGCAAGGTCTTGGGTGGTCTATTACTTCATCCCTTGATGAAGTACCGTTTGGCAAAATAGTACACACACCTCTCCATTGAGAGAGTGAGTCCCAGACCTTTCTACCAGAGTGTCAGTATGGGAGTTGTCAGTTCCCTCAACTACCCTAATAGTGTTCTCACCGTTCCCTGTGTCTAACTGCAGTTCTCTATTCGTCTGCCTAAGTGGTTTATAGTTACGCAGCTTTTCTTGAAAACGCCTCGTTCTTTCAACAGCTGCCTCCTCTTCGAGTCGCAACTGTCTAGCATATTCTTCTTCTTCCAGTTGCCGCATTCTCTCTTCTTCTAGCCTCTCTGCTGCATGACGGGCAAGCATCGAGTCATATTCTTCTTTCTCCAACTTTCGCTTCTTCTCTGCAGCATTACGGGCACTCATGTAATCGAAAGTATCCATATGGCCTTTAACATATGATTCTAACTGCGCTCCCACTCTACCCTCTGCTATCCCGATCTTCCTTACATCTTTTTGGAACTCGGTGCGTAAGTCCATTCTATCTTATTAGATCTATCTAGAGATAAATAAAATACTACCCCGAGTCCGGATTAAAAGAATATATCAGAGCAAGGTAAACTGGGCAAGAGAGTAGCCTATGACAGCCGCACAAAGATGTAAATAAATCAAAGTGGCCTACCAGACTGACAGCTTTTAGAATAGTTTAGCAGCACAGAGGATACACCAATAAATGATATGATGTGATTTTACATTCAGTCGCTAAGCATAAGTATCAATGATATGATGTCAACATATAATGCTCTACAATCTATATCAAATTATGAAACATGCAAGCAAATATAATAATCATCAACATTAAAATTTACTAAATAAACAATAATCAATGGTTATGAAGTGATCAATGATAAGACATGATACTATCCATTTATTTATTTTAGTAAAAAGTTATTTATTACTCTGTAATCTCTCCCCATGTATAAATTACTAATTTTAATTTAGACTATACTGGCAGAAGAGTTAAAGTTAAATTTAATAAATTTACTTTCATTAGTCTAGGAGTAATTAGCCCCGTCCAAATCTCGGCGAGCTCGCCAGTGTGACGTGACGGTGGTATTTAATGGTTTGTAATGTTGAGTAGGGATCTTCCTTTCAACACATTCCCTCCACCAGATACACCGAACTAAAGTCTGAGCTATGTTGCTCTCAGACAAAGTCCTGGATATCCAAGAAAACAGCCATATTGGCTCGTTAAGTACATTAACATTAGCTGAACTTGGTACCCACAAGAGAAGGCAAGGAATTTTAGATGTCTATCATACTTAATGAATAATTAGACAGGGCAAGTGATTCCTCCGTCATCTACCTTCTCCCGGTTTTATTATGAATAATTAAAGAATTATTATATTATTTGAGCCCCCACCAAATGGTATTCTATCTTAACAGTTTACTTAAACATGTAAGAACAGACATTTGGAATTTAACAAACTATGTAGTTTAAAACTTGACATACAGCTTTATTTACTACAATGAAACTCCCAGTTTGTTGATTTACACAAACAGTGACTGGTTAACGTAAAGAGGTTTTAAGCGTCAGCGAGACCAACAGCTCGGGGTTTAGAGTGGTGTGATGAAGGTGATAAAGTATGAACAATTTATGAACATAACTCAAGTTTCATAGAACCTCTGACAGCCGTGAGCACTGTCAAGCTCTTCCTCCTCTTCCTTGCCTGTTGTCTGCCTGTTTCAGCTTATTCTCCACTTCATCCCCACCTCGTTCTCCATCTGGTTCCCAGCTGGCCGAGTCTAACACAATGTAGGCTACTTCATGGACTGATTGTCACATGGGCGCTGTAATCATGGAAACAAAACACATACGTGTAGTATCTTGACTTACACTAAGAATACATGTATCAATTAATACAACATATAATAATAGGATATAGTAATAAGATATAGCCCATCACTCCTCCTCATATTCCACATCCTCTCCAGTCTAGTCTGAAGGTCTTTTGTCTTACATGGGCGTCACATATCCTGCCTTCCCTCAAATGCTATGTCATGATAGTTGACTTTCTAAGTCTGTTGTCCGTCTTCACTCAGACTTCGAGTTGGCTGACATAGATATTACATGACCACGTGGAGCAGGTTATGTGCTGAAAACTCAAACATTATATATGTGCACGCTGTTCTGAATATTATCTTTCAGTGACAGTAAATACTGTACACCCATCATTCTCCCCCTGGGGTTATAAATCCCCTGTTTAGGTGAACACATTAAGTGAGCACATGGTGGGCACACAAAACGTAGCAGCATCCCTGCACATATTTGGGCATCATTTCCCACAGTCCCAACTCATATTTTGGCTGATCGTGAAAACAATATAATTACATTTCATTATAGCAAATGTCATTGTTCACATCTTATTTTATACACATGAAAACATACAATGAAAAACATGTGACACAAACATACAGGAAATAGGAATAGTTTAGCAGTTCCTTAACTTGAGATACTGAATACTCACAGAACTATTTCAAGCAGAATGTGCAGACAAATTAGGAAAAGGTAGTATAGACTAAGCTTAACTCCCTAACCTAAGTATACAAGATTAATATTAATATTCACCTGGGAACTTTTCCAGCAAATGCCGAACACGACTCAACCAGGGAGAAAGTACTTTTCAACGGTAGGTCTGAGTCTGTGGCCTGCTGGCGGCACTATGAGGTAAATCTACGATGCCTGCAGTATAAGTATTAATCTATTGTCCAAATTAAACTCCTCCCTTTCCTTAGTTTTTACCCAACCCTCAAGATGATGGCTTAAGCACCGCCCCTGAGGTAACTATCAGATCACTTGGCTAACCAGTGACCTGTCACTCACAGTGAACGGCCTACAGTACGACCTTGACCAAGATAAAACATTCCTAATTGCCAAACGCCTGTTCTCTCCAGAATTACACTGACGTGTTAAACTCCGACCTCCCGGCTCCACCATGTCTAGCGTCTACTCAATTCCCCTGTTCAAAAGGGCCCCGCTTCGTCTCTCTAGTCTGGTCAGGAGATAACATTCTGACACTGGCGTGAGAATCCAACCTCACATCCCTAGTCTGAACCAGCGGGCTGTATTACGTAGTGTTAGGTAATTTTAAACAAAGCGCAGTGGCTTTGTCTGGGAGAAGGACTGGTAACATTTAAATCAATTTGGTTTAAAGTAATATGAGGGGGAAAATGGCGAGACACACAACGCAACCTGGCAGAGATTCCGTCGTCTGTCAGATAATTCTACCTGTGTCTGACCCGAAGACATCAATAAATGCTCTGCCAGAACTTGCACCTCTTCGAATTGACCTATACAACATGTCCGCATATACGACCACAAATAAAATAACTGTAAAATCTACACAAATGATCATCATCATCATCTTCATGTGCCCTGCCAGCTGGCGTAGGCGCTCATGCATCTCCACAGATCACGATCTCTGGTTGACTGAAAGTGCTCTCTTGATGATATCCCTGCATGCCATCGTTTCAGCCCATCCAGCATCATTTCTCCTGGTCTGCTTCTACATCTTTTTCCACTGATTCTTCCAGTTGTCACGATGTTCTTCTATGTCTTTCTTCTCATTATATGAGCAAGGAACAGTGTTTGTCTTTTTTTTATTGTTGTATTATATAGAGATCTTCTTTCTTTAGCCTCTTTCTAACGATCGTTGTTAGTTACTCTGGCCGTCCATAATATTCTTAACATTCGTCTCAGAAACCACATCTCTGTTACTTCCAAATTCTACTTAATTTGTTCAGTGACATTCTAAAACTTGCTGCCATACAGCAGAAAAGGTTCTATGTAACATTTAGCACTCTCTTTCTGACATTAGGTGAGAGCCATTTATTGCATAAGGTAAATATAAGATACATAAATAAAAATGTTCTTTTGTTCAAAATCTTAAATTTCAGGAAGTTCTTCGCCGATTGCTTTAAAATTTGACACAAAATTGCATTCGAATATACGCGTGTGTTTTTATGTACCTAATATTTCATAGATGTCAGTGGAACAACAAATAATATTGTTTACAAACAATCATTGTGAAATTCAACATATTAGAAACGTGCGTTTTGTCTTTTACTTTATTTCCATTTAACCAGACTGAGCCACAGCAATGCGTCGCCTGGTACCGCTACTAGTAAATCAAGAAAGAAAACTACATTGATAGGGTCAAAATTTTCTCAGAACTCATGTCTATAGCGGAGCGAGAGCTAATTATACGTACATGGATTTGTTGCATTATAGATACTTTTTTTTTTTCATACCCAGCTTCAATGTAGAAAAATAGCTAGAATGTTGAAAAATTTAAACTCGACTTACGGCCAGTTGCACTTCTATTTACGTCGAAACAGAACCTGGGTATAAGTCGAGGAGAACCTGTATCTGCTGTTTGTGTCATATTTCAAATATATATATGTGTGCGTGTATATATATATATATATATATATATATATATATATATATATATATATATATATATATATATATATATATATGCGTGTGTGTGTGTGTATGTGTTTGCTTGTGAGCACACAGAGATAATAATTATTATTATCGCATATATAAAAAAGGCCCCATGAGCCCGCCCCCTTCCCCCCCCCCTTCCCCCCCCCCCGCCCCCCTCCACCCTTCCTGAAGATATTTATAGAAGGGGTTAAAGCTCCCCCCCCCCCCAATCCCCTTTCCCACCCAGTGTTTTCTATGGGTAAGCGCCCCTGTTTTCGGCGCTGTTCATACTATTTTTGTTTGGTTTTTCCCTTGTAATCCCCATGTTCAACAGTGGCGGAGAACTGTGAACAAATCGAAGGGAAATAATCGGTAAATGCAGTGCTGGATTAGGAACTCCGCGAGCTGCAGTTTGCGCCCAGTCAGGTGTCTGTCTCCACCAGTCGATATGGTGGTGTCTTACAACACAGGAAGATCAACAACCTGGTATAATTTCAACATCAGTGGAGTGTTTTATGTACAGTAATTTTGTGGATACAGGATACCAAACAAGGATTTGCAATTAGTGTTTGTAAATACTTAATGAGCCGTGTTTAGTTGTTGGCATATTAAAGACTTGTTTGAGTATTTCATTTAATCGACTTAGTGGGACTGTTCATTTTTTTTAATCAAGAAAAGACATAAAGCCGAAGGAAAAGTATATTAGTAAGCTTCACAATAGAACAAATACAAAGATAACGTGAACGATGCGGCTTTGGAGCCTTCAACAGCAAATAAAAATAAAACACTACTACGCAGATACACAAAATCCTTTAGCTGGTATCTCGAAGCAGCCGGGTTGGTGGTTTCTCTGCAAAATGCCTACACGTGTCGAAATATAGAAATCTTGTCTCCCCCCATCTGGGGGACAGCTTTGTTTGTTAGACCCTTATTTTCTTAAAACTTACTTACTTTTTACACTGAAACTTTATAAAAGGCGGTAGACTGTTTTGTGAGACCAGGATTCTACTCCGGGGGTGGGGGTTTTGGAAAGAGACCGTTCGCCTGGTTCTCAAACAGTATTGCGAGAGTTACACAATGGAAGAGATTTGGGCTTCACCATGTAATATTTCCATCGTTAAAAGTATACACATTGCAGCCAACAAACTGTTAGCTTTCGCGGAAGTTTTGGTTGTTCGTCCACTGACTCCTAGACTTTGGTCTCGTTGCATAACTTGAATTTTTTGTGCGTATCCGTTTTATGGGTTTAGCTAACTTGTCTGCGGACTGTTGGTTCGTCGCCCCACAGGTTTATGCGTTATACCTCAGAAGTAAAAACGCAAAATTTGAGGAGGCGGGTGGGGGTGGTCAGGGGATGTATTCCTCTTTCCCCCCACAAATGGGGCGCCCAGGAGCCCACACAGAGACAACAAACAAAGACATTGATGGCTAATTTCACCGCTGATTTAATGTCTGTGTCTTTGATTCCGTTCGCGGCTTGTTTATTGATCTGCCTCTTTGGTAGGGAGTTAGAAATGTCGCCTGTGTTCTTCTACGGTTGGCTGATGTGAACAATTACTTGTTAGCGTCCCTTGGTCCGTTATTTCACCCATTCGTGCGTCATCCTTTTACATAATTGTTTTTTGCTGCTCTTTTTTTTTCCTTCCTTTTTATTTTTACGTATATTTGACGTCCACTTCTTTTTCTCTTCCACTAATATTCCTTTTTCACGTCTATCATCCTTCCACTTCTATTGTGCGTGTACTTCTATTGTGCGTGCACTTCTATTTTCCCTTTTTCTCCTTTTTCCCTTTCACTTTCAGTTAACGCTCTGTTCTATTTCCATGCCATTTCTATTTTTCTTCACCTTGTATTTCGCTTTTACTTCTATTTTTCTTGCAATCGTCTATTAATTACCGAATCCACTTTCAATCCCCAATCATTTCAATGGACAGATCGACTGACAGGCTGGCAGAAAACCAGCCAGAGAGAGGAGGAGAAAAAAGATATAAAGATTGAAAGAAAGGAAGATAGGGAGCTACAAAGGGTGGGGGGTCTATAGTAATTGTGTGTTTTTCTGGGCATAGATCGAGTTTCTTTGCTGAAATAATCACATATGTGATCATTTTATAGCACGTACTTTTTAGTAAGTTCGTCTAAAAGTCAGCTTCTGTGGCTTAGGCGTTGCGAACGCGCTTCGTAGTGCCGGAGTGCCGGGTTAGATCCCAGCTGCGCACGGTGTGTCTAGGGTTGGTTTCGACAGTGGTACCGAGAGCTGACCGTACAGAAACAACGGCAAACTAATGGAAGTAAAATTTGCCCAGAATAAACACAACAGAAAAAAAAAATGCTGGGGTTTGTTCTGCAGCTTCCTGTAAAGGATATGCAACTAACTTTAACTTTCCACTATTACAGATCGCCTGAAAGAAATTCAGTCCCTCGCCAGCTTTCCTGCCTCCTTTAGTTTCCTGCCCAGGGTGTCTCTTGCTGGTCGACCCCTTTGTTTCTTTGCCGGTATTTTACCCTCCGCTACTGCTCGTTCCTGACCGCCATGGCTTTTGATATGTGTTTCAGGTTTTGAGACAGTTGCTCTTTGAAACCCAATGTCTATTGATGCTCAGATATTTTGTGATGTCAATTTTTCTTTTCTTCAAGGTCCATGAAATTCTTCGAATCTTTCTCTGGCATTTCAGCTCAAATGACCCTATATTTTCTTCTTTACTGACTGCGAGATAGTCCACAACTCACATCCGTGTTTTGTAGAGATATGTACTGTCAACATGTTTAATTTGCTTGCTGGTGCTATTTCATACACTTTTAATGTGGTTTAAATCTTGGACTTGGTATGACTATCCTGGTTTTAACTTATGTTGAACAGTCTCTATTGATGTTTATTATGGAGCCTAAGATATTCAAAGTATGTGAAATTTTAAATTTCTTCATTTATTGCTACGGTGGCATGTAGATTTGTTTTCGTTCAACTCCCCTTCATTGTAATCACGAATAGAGAGGTTTTATAAATGAAGCGAAGAAAGCGAATGTTTCGTTTCAGTCAGTCGTGCATTTAAACGTTTTATACAGAGAACGGGGTGATGTTGCAAGAAACCTACCACCACATGCTCGCTTTAAAGCTCCATAAGTCCGAATTAAATTGGTAGGCGAGGAAACCAAACAGTCCGACCCAGTCGCTCTTGTGAACTCATCACTAAAGACCGTTGATTCTTACCCCCAAGAATGGTTTATACTGATGGATCTGCATTTAAAGCTACCATTAAAGCATATTACGGAATCTACATAGGTTATCCCTATGGATCTGTTGAAGAGATTTTTGATGCATGTAGGGAATTGTGCTAAAATTATGAAGCCAAAATAATTGCACTGGAAACAGCAGTATACCACCTACAGACTGTAATGGATGTTTACCCTTCAAAAGCTCAAAATATTGTCACCTTAACAGATTCAATGTCTGCCCTTCAAGGTCTGGAGGGCAGTGAACGCTGCAGAAGTGACATAGCAACGATAATCCTGGATGCTGATCAGCTTATTACCTCATACGACATAAGATTAGTGCTGCAGTGGATTCCAGGCCACTTCAGCACACCAGGTAATGACAGCGCTGACAGACTGGCAAAGAAAGGAGCAACATAAGAACAACCAGCGACAACCTTACAGACAGCAAAACACTTATAAGAGCTATAAACAAAGAGACTTGGTTGAACAGATGGGCCATGGTAGACACTGGAAGAGAGGTTTATAGATATATGTCTGGCCCTTATCCTAATGACAGCATTAACCATCTAACAAGAAGGGACCAGGCCACCATCTTCAGACTTAGAACACAACATTCTCCACTCAGTGAACATCTAAACAGAATACAGCCACAACACTCCCAGAGTGCCAGCTATGTAACTACCCCTACGAAACTGTTGCCCCCCATCTCTTTGAGTGTCCAAAACTCAGCGAGACTAGAAGAATACTACTCCCTCCGAGACCAGACAAGTGTAACACCTTGTACGGAGGAAAAGAACAGCTAGTGAAAACATGCAAATTCCACTACATGGCATTGGGCCAAAGGGCGAAAGCTCATGCGCCGCTGGATCGATAACAACAACAACAACAGAGGACGGGATGATTTTCTTTCTTCCTGTTTTGCTCTATGAGTCAAGAATTGACATCACAGCACTCGGGGCATTTCCGTCTCCATCATCAGCAAGCAGAGCAGAGTTCCAATACTAATGGTACCGTTTGTAGTCTGGCTGTATGTCCGTCTTGCCTTTCCTCTGAGCGTAGTGTGCCGGCCGAACCCTCTGGTCACACACAGGTGCAACATTCTTTCCAACCCATAATAATCTAGTTTCTCTTCTGACTTCATTACTTGTTCTTAAAGGGCTCTGACCACATCTGTCTTGTGATGTATCAATTCACCACCTAACTGTGCAGGTCCAGCCAATCTGCCTGCCCGTTCATTCCCCACTAAACCGGCATGGCCTGGAGGAAGGATCGAAAGTATGTTCACTACCTGTCACCTTGCAAGTGAAGCTTGCATATGAGTCAAATAAAGAGCATAGAACAGTTTTTCTTAGGTCTTCTTGGCAATTAAATTTTTTTTTTTTAAATAATCATATGCTAGTAGGCTTCAAATAAAACCCCGGAAAGTGTCATAGCTATTGCAGTAACCATGCCATTCTCTTGTAACCTGTCAAAACTGTTGTTAAGGATGTCAAGAGTGATAAGTACGTGACAGTACGGCGCCGACAAATACAATGACATCATAATGACAGTTTTCAATAGGGCCACCCCACTTTTGAGAGGCAGCAGATTGGGAGCATGAAGGTTTTGCCAATCGATTAATCTGTTTGTAGATCCTACAAATAATCTGTTCGAAGTTAACCTACTGGCTGGATATTATAGGATAAGCTTGCTGAATTATTGTCATGTCAGTTCATCATCCTCACCATGATCCTTTGTCTGTCTGTATGTCTATCTGACTGTCTGTCTGTCTATCTGTTTGTCTGTCTGGCCGTCTGTCTGATTGTCTGTCTGTCTTCCTTCTTCTTCTTTTTCTTCCTCTTCTTCTTCTCCTTCTTCTTCTTCTTCTTCTTCTTCTTCTTCTTCTTCTTCTTCTTCTTCTTCTTCTTCTTCTTCTTCTTCTTCTTCTTCTTCTTCTTCTTCTTCTTCTTCTTCTTCTTCTTCTTCTTCTTCTTCTTCTTCTTCTTCTTCTTCTTCTTCTTCTTCTTCTTCTTCTTCTTCTTCTTCTTCTTCTTCTTCTTCTTCTTCTTCTTCTTCTTCTTCTTCTTCTTCTTCTTCTTCTTCTTCTTCTTCTTCTTCTTCTTCTATTACTGCAACTACTACTTTCAGCCCAGCAAGACTATGAGTTTAGAGCGTTTCAAAACGGCTGCAATCGGCAGCAATGAGGGTGACTACTCTGTATGCCTGACCCAGGCGTGAACAGTCTGCCATAGAAGACATGCCAAAGAAGACCAAGAAAATGACTGACTGACGTTTTACCCCACCAGGACATTACATGTAGCCTTAAACACCTGGTGACACTAAGTACCACCATTCGGATGAGGATCACACAGGGAAAGGTCCCAGAAACCGTGTTTAACCCATAGTTTGGGTTATATTAGGGCCCCTGGCAACAGCAAGGGTGGGGCTTTGAACTGATGAAAAATTGTGTCACACATGGTAACCAGTGCATTCATCAGAAACTAAGGTAAGTAGGTAGTTACACCCCACCAGGACATCACACAAGCGTAAAACACCCGGTGACACAAAGTGCCACCATGCGGATGAGGATCACCAGTGGAGAAGTTCCAGAAACACCTTTCAGACGTTTGGCTATATTTATGCCCGGATATATTCAAGGCCCAGGCTAAAGCCAGGGTGGGGTTTCAAAATAAGCAACACAAAAAAATTGCATTCCACAAGGGGATGACTTACCAGAAAAGTAGTAGTAGTAGTCGTACTTTCTACCCCACTAGAAAGAACATCACACAAGCGATAAACACCCGATGACACAGTGTGCCACTATGGGGATGAGGATCACCGTGGAGAGGTCCCAGAAACTGCGTTCAGTCATTAGACCATATTTATGGCCGGGCTATATTGCGGCCCCTGGCGAGCACCAGATTAGGGCTTCAAATAACGATAAATTTCATCGTCAAAAGGACGGCAAGTGATATCATAAAATTAGAAACATTTTCAAGGACGGGGAAAGATAAGCAGAATTATTCACATTAAACAACGATGTAACGAGCTTAAAATAAAAATTAATGCTCGGTTTTGCAGGTAATGCTCAAGTAACTGTGTGTTAAGTGGGGGAAAAACAAGGAAAATCCAAAAATAAATTACGCTGCATATGCCTTAATGAGGGAATTAATCCATAACAAGATAACAAACAAATCAATAAACCAACTGCGATTAGTGCCCTTTTGGGAATCGATTAATTTGTTTGTAGATCAATTGAATAATTTGTTTGAAGTAAACCTTTTGGCTGGATATTTTGGGATAGGCTTGATGAATTATTGTCTTGTTTATTCATCATCATCACCATGATCCTTTGCCTGTCTGTCCGTGCATCTGTCTGTGTTTCTTCTTCTTCTTCTTCTTCTTCTTCTTCTTCTTCTTCTTCTTCTCCTTCTCCTCCTTCTTCTTCTTCTTCTTATTATTATTATTATTATTATTATTATTATTATTATTATTATTATTATTATTATTATTATTGTTATTATTGTTGTAATACAACAACTACTACTTCTTTTCCACCAACCAGCTTCACCTTTTTACTCATCTCTTGTCCTTCTTTTTCTGCCTCATCCTCTCCTGCTACTTCTTCCTCAACCAGAGACAATTGTAATTGTACTTGTTGCTTGTACCAAACATGCCAGTTGCCATCAGATCATAGATCTTTCTTGCTTTTCTACTAAGTACTGCCTATCAGCAGCCTCGTTTCGTCACCAACCCCTCCCCATTTTTTTACCAATTGCATTTTCCACTTCTGGGCACAGATTATATATTTTCGCGACGAGGGCGGACAACGCACTTCCTTGACCACATCTGCTTTGTCATGCAACAATTTACCCCCCCCCCCCCACCCCCCCCCCCCCCCAGTGGACAGACAGCGTCTGCTAAGAAAAGAAAATAATATTGTTACCCCCTCATTTAGAACAGAAAAATACGTTGTTTACAAAGTCAGAAGTCACTGCGTACTGCACACGAAGTACAGGGTTTCTCAAAAACATATGTACACGTTATAACAACCAAAAACTAATGAAATAATGCATAGGTTGTCATCCGTTTCTAGATCCTCTCTATCTCTTTCTCTCTCTCTCTCTCTCTCTCTCTCTCTCTCTCTCTCTCTCTGTCTGTCTCTCTCTCTCTCTCTCTCTCTCTCTCTCTCTCTCTCCCATATTTGCTTCACAGTCTCCATTGGATGGGTGTGAGAGAGAAGGAGGTTCAGACTCCCTGCTGTAAAACAAGCATGTTGTAAACAGCAAATAATTAGGTTTGCTGAAAACGAACGTGTTATGTCGTTAGGCGCAGTTATCGCAGCCTCGCTGTAAACCCCAAGCCTCTTCCAAGAAAAACCATGCGAAGAAGGAAGGTGAGGGGTGGGGGTGCTTAGAACAGAACCGCGGTCATTTAGAACAGATAGACAATAATAATTATTATACTATTTGTTCTGCTTGTCCTTCTCCTCCTTCTCCTTCTGCACCTCCTACTCCTTCAGTATTTGGAGCCCTTGCGTTTCAGTGCTGTAGATGCACCAGCCTCAATTAATTTCTCTGACTCACCTTCTCTGTTGGAAAAAAGCTAGCTGGAAGCGAAAAGAGATCAAGAAGGAGAACGTCGGGAAAAGAAAAGTGGTTAGGACAAGTAAAGTTTTCTGCTGGACGGCATATACAGGAAAAGTAAGGAACGACAAGGGTTCTCTCTCCCCCATATTTGCTTCAAGGTCTCAATTGGATAGGT
Source organism: Candidula unifasciata (assembly GCA_905116865.2). Lineage (NCBI taxonomy): Eukaryota > Metazoa > Mollusca > Gastropoda > Stylommatophora > Geomitridae > Candidula > Candidula unifasciata. Next base: position 34,561 of record CAJHNH020007412.1, read on the forward strand.
CGGAGAGGGAGGGAGGGGAAGACTCCCTGCTGTAAAACAAGCATGTTGTAAGCAGCAAATAATTAGATTTGCTGATGACCCAGGCGATGCAAATACGAAAAGTGAGTTAAACAGAAATAACGACAACATAGGACCACATATGCAGCACCTAGCAAGACCACGTGCACGAACTATATAAAAGTCATACTCTGAATCAAACTAATGGAATATACTAATAATGTTCTGTTAACTTTCCTGACTACAGAACTAGCTTGAGTGGCAGATAACAATACATTAACAATCAACAGTTTGTTTCTATAGAATATGTGCTAATTACTCCAGCAAACAAAGATGAGAGTTCGCCTTCGGTTTAAAGCAGCCTAAGTTTATAATCTCCGACAAGAATGCACAAGGTAAACTAGATCTAACACAATCTAAGTACTAAACATACCGCCAGAATACGATACGAGTGAGCTAATCATATTTCTTGACTCAGTGGCCCCGAAAACTATATTGCGCTGAGACACTTGTAGGGTCCCGCAACCGATAGGTCAGACGACTGGCTAGACCAGAGGAGCGTTTTCTCTTGCGCTGGGCCTAATATCAATTTGTCGACTTACTGGGCCATTTCTAGAGAGTCCCAACCTGTAAACCTGCCAGTTTGAGTCCGCCAAGTGCAGCCAAACCAAAGTTATTAACAGGCTAACAGCCTACTCGACTATTGCAGTACTCCAATTGTTTATATGTCTGCATGTATATCAACTCTCCACCTTCTCCTTGGTCAGTCTCGTGGTCTAATCCTGTAACAATTACTCACTCATAAATCTTGGGTTACTCCAATTTCAATCATATATGAATAAATGTTTTCAAAGCGTTTACATTATTTTGTAGACACCCTGTAAATGTACAAGATGTTTTTACCCTACCAGACTGGTTGTATTTCCCTCGTGTGACGTAAGCAATAATAGCATAGGCAGCTACTGTGCAAACATTCTTTATTTTTGAAAAAAACCAAAGTGGATTTCTTTAGTTGAAATTTTAAATGACGAATTTGTTCTGAGAAAGATGGTGGGGAGGTTTGGGTAAGAGTTAGTAAGAAAGATTTGCGCAAATAATTTGTGTATAAAGTTCGAAGTGTGCAAATTGATCAATGAAAGCAGGGGAGGAAAAGGTAAGGTGGGGGGGGGGGGTGTATCCCAGGAGCAAGATTTTATGGAAGTTACAAATGTTCTTTTGTCACGCTGCTCAAATCCATTCAGATGTAGGCAGACTGGTTTAAGAGCGAGTGCCCATAAGACAATCACGCAAAAGAACTACTATTTTCTAACTAGTTTCTACGCTTTATGCCTTCCTGTACTTATGTTACACATGGTGTTACAGAACGCGAGATTAAAAAAAAAAACGAACTGCTTAAATAAAACTTTTGGGAAACAGACCGAGGGGATTTTTCTCGATACCTTTTGCATTTAGTAAGGAAGCATTAGGAAAGACTTAAAACAATATACTGCTTCCGTTTGACCTTGTCAGTTATTTAATTATTATGTTGGTGTTTCCTGTCGTCGAAGACCCATTTTGAAATGTTCTGTTGCATTTGTTTCTATCCCAACAGTCAATTCTGTATCTGATTTGGACCTTTGGCAGGCACTCATCGGCGACCGGGTCGCCAATCGGTTTGCCGATAGACGACTTCGTTGCCGGTTGGGACAGTATTTGAGTCTGTCTTCTTTGATCGCATCATTAATGCACGAGTCATTTTTCATGCCTCTTGGTGGTGTGAAGTGCTAAGCCATTTTATATGGTGGACATAACCTAGTCACAATTATAACCTAAAGCTGCCTCTTTGGTGACGCAATTTCAAAGTGATGATTTTTTTTTTTTTTGGGGGAAAGCACTTACCTAACTGTACCAAGGAGAAAACTTACAATAAACAGGCATGCATATATAAATAAATATATAATATATATATATGTGTGTGTGTGTGTGTGTGTGTGTGTACAGACAGAAAGACAGATAGACGGACAAACAGACAGACAGATTGGCAGGCAGGCAGACAGATTGGCAGGCAGGCTGGCAAATTGGCAGGCAGCCAGGCAGATTGGCAGGCAGGCAGGCAGATTGGCAGGCAGGCAGGCAGACTGGCTGGCAGGCAGGCAGGCAGACTGGCTGGCAGGCAGGCAGACAGACAGACAGATAGACTGGCAGGCAGACAGACAGACAGACTGGCAGGCAGGCAGACAGACAGACTGGCAGGCAGGCAGACAGACAGACTGGCAGGCAGGCAGACAGACAGACGGATTGGCAAGCAGGCAGACAGGCAGGCAGACAGACAGACAGACAGACAGACAGACAGACAGACAGACAGACAGACAGACAGACAGACAGACAGACAGACAGACAGACAGACAGACAGACAGACAGACAGACAGACAGACAGACAGACAGACAGGCAGACAGGCAGGCAGGCAGACAGACAGGCGGATTGGCGGGCAGGCAGATAGACAGACTGACAGGCAGGCAGATAGACATCTGGATGGCTTGATCATACTGGATACAAATAAAAGAAACAAACGTAAGAAGGATTTATCACAGACACCTGGACGTATGAGGTGGTCTATTACAGTTCCCATGTAAGGTGTGACGAGGCACGACCAGTGACGATGGTGGTGACGACAATGATGACCACGGTGAGGATGAGAACAATAACGATGGTGACAGCGGTAACCATATTGGTGGTGATGAGGATCATAATCATGATGAGATTGAAGATGATGAGGATGGTGATCATGATGATGAGATTGAAAATGGTGAGGATGATGATCGCGATGATGAGACTGAAGATGATGAGAATGATGAAGGTGGTGAGGATGATGATTATTATCGTTTGATGGTGATCATCAGAAAGATTATGATGATAGAGTGATCATAATGATAATGTGGATGCTGGCACGGTGGTGAACGCAGTGTTGACGGGGATGCGATAAGACGATGGCAATGGCGATAATAAAGGCTGTAAAAACGGCGGTGGTGATAGTGAAAATAACAGCGATGATAACCGCGACAATGACAATGGTGATAACAATGATGTTAACGGCGATGATAAGACTGAGGATAACAACGATGATGACGACGATAATGACAGTGATAATAACAGCGACAACAACGGCGATGATGACAAAGATTGTAACAACGATGGCGACAGTGATGATGACAGTCATGATAACAACAATGATGACGGCGATAATGACAGTGATGATAATAACGATGATAACGACGATAAGGACTGCTATGATAACAACAATGATAACGGCGATGATGACAATGCTGATAACAACAATTATAACGGCGATAATGACATTGCTGATAACAACAATTATAACGGCGATGATGACAGTGCTGATAACAACAGTTATAACGGCGATGATGACACTGATATTAACACCGATGATAAAGGCTATAACGACAGTGATGATAGTAACGATGATAAAGGCGATAATAATGACGACAGTGATGATAACAAGATGTTAAAGTTGATTATAACGGCGATTATGACAGTGATGATAACAACGATGTAAGGAAGATGACGACAGTGATTATCATAGTGATGAAAACGGCGTTGGTGACAGTGATGATAAGAACGATGATAAAGAAGATAATAATAGCGATGACGACGATAATGATGAAAAGATGATAAAGATGATTATAACGGCAATGACGACAGTGCTGATAACAACGATTGTAACGGCGATGATGACAGTGATGATGACAGTGATGATAACAGCAATAATAAAGTCGAAAACGACAATGATGATAATAGTGATGATAACAACGATGATAAATGCGATGATAATGGCTACGATGAAGTTGATGATAACAAGATGATAAAGGTAATGATAACCGCGATGGTGAAGGTTATGATGACAGTGATAACGGCGATGATTACGACAATGATAAAGGCGATGTTGGCAGTGATGATTACGGCGATGATAACAACGATAAGGAAGGCTATGATAACGTCGATGACGACGACGATTTTGCCGTTTTAGATCTCTATCATATTTACTCAGAGCCAGTAGGAGCCCTGTGCAGTGACGAGACACTTATAATAAACAAATATAGAAGATCAAAGCAGTATTTCCACGTTGTGAATTTGAACAAAAAAGACACATACAATAGAGTGCACAATTTATTTAGGATTCAGTTATGTGCTTTATTTTAATAAATTCTTACTGTAGTATGCACCTGACAGATGCCGAAAGGTACTTTCAGCAAAGTCGCATACGCTCCATCGTTTCTCGACTGTGCGAGGGACTAACAACTGGTGGTTGACTTGTCTGGTTTTGAGAAATACCCCTAACCAATCCGAAATAGTGGCCTGAGACCGGATAGAGTTTTGCACTCTGCGCTCGTCCTAATAGAACTCAGTGGCGTACGGGTTGCTGATCAAAGAAAACTATCTGTGTTAGCTCGAGAAATACATTGAAATGTGGCCATTTTGAGGTGCGAGGAAGCGTACGCAGTTCAACTCGTCGCCGTCGAGGTAGGCGAAAGAAGGCTAATCTCCATCTCCATATAAAATGCACTAAAGCAAATGGGCTTGGGAGGAAACGAGCTGAAAACGGGCACTAAAGCATGTAGGTGAAGCTGCCGAAAGAGCTTCGAGCTGGCTGTCGGCTCAGGAGACGTGTTCGAGCTCTACTGGAAAAGAATTTCAAAATCCCTGGTTTATATTGTACGATCAACGTCTGCCCGTGCTACTACCAACTGCTAAAGTATGTCCAAGAAACGTCTGTCTGATGATCCAACCGTCTACTTGTCACTCTAGTCGTGAATGTAGGCGCCCAATTTGCTACCGCCGCGACGATATATTTAACACTATAACTCCAATACCTGTTGCAAAGCCACCGTAATCTTGTCGGAATGTCCGATAAGCGCAGGAGGAAAAGTCTGAGACCTGGCGTCTTGACCCAGGTCGGCCCACACTCTGAGGTTGTCTATGAGGATAACGGGCCGAAACAATTGTCCAAAGTTTGACCCACCTACTGATGATCGGTAACTCATGCTGTGAATGCTTCCCCTGTGGAGTTAATATTACCACTGTCTCCCTAGTCAGTTCTACTTAAACTGTCTATTATGGGAAATAAAGGCGGTCGGCTTGGTGTAGTCATCACCCATGAAGTTTCACTTGGTGTATTGTATAATAATACGAGTCTGGCGTGATATTTCTGGTGCATCACATACTTTTACCAGTTCCTTTACGTTTTTTTAAAACTGAGTCAGTACTACATTTGAACTACTAAACTAAGAAGATAGAAGATAGAAGGGAGAACCTGTCACTGTAAGAGAAAAGAAAATCCCAGCCGTAAGTGAATGTCAGGATTGTCCTTTTGAAGTGTTTTTCTGTCCTAACGCTAATACCGTTTAAGCTACCCTGTCCTGGTTTTGCCACAGGTTGACCCCTGCGGCGAATTTTAATGACATGGAAAGTCAAAACCAATGTGACTTTCATTCTGTTTGTAGAAAAGAACACATGAACTCTGTCGGGAATTGTGTAAACACAAAAAGAGAGTTTGTCAGTTGTGCCTTATTTCCTTACATTTGATTCAATTTTTTAAAGCGAATCTTGTGACATATATTCTTAAGGCATATTGGGCATTTCTTTTAAAGAGTCAAGTGTCCTAGGCGTTAGCAATACCACGTGGCGGGTTCCTGTTTCTAATGGCCGATAAGATAAAGTGTTTTTAGTTTGTTAAATACTCAAGGCAACAAAAGGTCTTAATCCGGCTGTGAGTAACAATACTGTATATCTAGTTCTAAACTTAGCCTGATTTATGCAATGTGTGATTTACATTAACTCTTTTTGAAATGTTCGTGTATTCTAGGCAAAGCATTACGGTCTCCTGTGTTTTTATTCGACCTATGCTTGGTTAATATAAATTTATGTCACCTATGGTGCCTTTTCAATGGTTTTAGGAGAATTCTGTCCGTATTCAATGGTTGTGGATTTCAAGCTGTACGATAGGTATCAAAACGAAGACACCCTTCATTTTAGGAGTGCCTTGTTGGTCATTTTCTTAGCAATCTTGTTTTCTAAGCGAAGCGCATACTACATTTAGAGGTGACAGGCTCGATTTCCTCACGGTAACTATAGCTTTCAATTGTCATGTTGTATAGTGTGTCCTTCCACCTTTTTACTTTTTTATATGCGTGCCGATCAATACATTGTCTGTTTTTAATACACGTGTGTGATTTATAAAAAAAAAAAAAGAAGAAGAAAAAAGTTAGTTCTCTGGCTTTCAGACACTGGTATGAGAGTCGCACCCCGGAAGAGACTGGAATCTTGCCACTTAATATTCGCATAGTTAGCAGTAAATACATTGCAGCCAACCTCCATTGTGAAGACGGAACATTTGATTAGAATAAACTGCACAAGGAACAGCTGCGGATTTCTTTTCTTGAATCGTTTTGGATTTCCGTACAAGTTTTGCGAACAGCCCGGGTGGTCGGTGAAATAAGGCGGATATCCACGATGAAAATGGGTAGGTACATTTTATTTGATTATTTTCTGTTCTGTTTGTCGGACTGTTTCTGTTTTTGGATTAAAATACGACTGTACGACTGATGATTGTCTGCCTGTCTTTTTGTCTGCCTGTCTGCCTGCCAGTCTGTCTGTTTAAATCAGTAGTCTCCAACCTGGGGGGGGGGGGGTAGGGGCGCTAGCAGGTTTCATAGCGAGGGACGGAAGTGGGGGAGGGGGGAGGGCGTCAAGCAGTTTTGAATCGAGTGCCTTTTTACTTGTACTCTGTACTTGTACCCGTGTGGGTTCTGGGGTCCCATTGTGGGGAAACAAGAATCGATCCACTGCCTTCCGAGCAAGTATGTCGTAGGAGTCGACTAAGCTAGTGACTTCCTTCAAAGTCGGAGTGCATCTGCCCGAGCTGCAAGGAACAACCTACACACAAAGAAGTCAGTAAAACGGATGTACAAGCAAAACCCAGACCCTGGCACAAAGCCAGAGTCCAAATGGGCGAACAACCTTGACTTTCCACCGTAGCTTACATCCGGTGAACAAAGAAGAAGAGTACTTGTAAAACCGGGCCTACAAATTACAAATAAAATATATTTAACAACTTTTTTTTCACAAAACTAAAAGGACATGTTTGTTTCCGTATACAGTTTGTACTTCTATCAGAACAATCTAATTATCATCCATTGACGCAGAACAAGTCAATCTGTCAGCCTATTTTTAACCCAGAACACCTACATTTCTCCGAGAAAATATCAAAATGGCACTAACTACGTGTGATCTCAGAATCGATACTTACCACTGTGCACACAGTAAGCATGTCTTAATCTTACTCAGCATGATTTGTAAGTGAGTTACAATCCCATGTGTATGCGTCTGGTTCTGAAGCCTGTGAAAAGCTGCTGTGACTGCCTCCACCTCTATTCTCAAACATGATGTTGTATCATTTGATGACTTTAATTCACTACGTCTAGTCCATTCGCTTTTGAAAATAAACCTCCATGCAATTCTCATAAATCTCAACATATACCGTATATTTCAGCAACCGATTCCAACATGCTTTAAACCCAAACGCTGCACTTTTCATCTGGCTTTCCGTGCTCCTGCCCTTCCATTTCTTTGCCTTCTCATCTCTCAATTCCTTCTTCTCCTCCTTTTCACCCGCTCTTCGCTGGCTGATTACGAAATAAAGCGTAGAGAACAATTTCCGTAGTTTCGGTGATAATTCTTATCACTAGGTACAAAGTTCACAGGTGACATTCTTTTGTTGCAGCAAGTATACAGTCTAGTAGCAAGTATACAGTCTAGTAGCAAGTATACAGCCTGGTAATGTCAGCTTGCTAGGAAAGAGGCATTGTATGTCTTGAAGGAGTCCACATGCCTGTAGCACCGCCCTTGCCACTGACCAAACGTCCAGACTTGCGATTGCATATCACACAGCCATTCAGCCCAATAAAACATCTTTCCACTTGCATATACATGTTCATACGTTGTTGTTCAGACATTGCTCCTGCGTCTACGTTTGTCTCGAAAAAAAAGTATTTTGATTTTTTTAAAAGGGGTGGGCAGGGAGAGAGAAAGAGAGAGAGAGAGAGAGAGAGAGAGAGAGAGAGAGAGAGAGAGAGAGAGAGAGAGAGAGAGAGAGAGAGAGAGAAAATAATCGTGTAAGGAAACAGAATGTTTAAAGATAAAGGATTTCATTGCGCCACTTATTGTTTCACGACGTCCATATCTTAGGCGTTGCGAGTCCGACTTGTAACTCCAACGTACCGCGATAGAAACCCACCACTGGCTGCATGGATTTTTATTATGGTATGGGGCGTCGCAGGGCGGCACATCCTAAAATGGAAATCAGAATGTATATCCTGGGGAGGTAAAGACGGCCGATGTAAGGCTGACCACATTACCCACCTAGTGCCGATGGATCAATAAAAATATGGGTGCTCTTCCCATATGCCCGATGCGCCTAAAGGCATCAAAGAGGTTCTTACCTTACACTTCACAGGTACTGGGTCACACAGGTCGGTTGTCTAAAAATGAATTATGTTCTATCCGCTAATCCCGACGTACTTTATCGGGCGATCACATTTCTCGAACAAGGGCGACAATATCTGAGGATTCCTATGAACGTTATCACAACAAAAATCACTCGGTAGTTGAAAATAGAATCAACTAGGCTGTACAACCGCTTTGCCCGGGTAACATTTCGGTATTATAAATTAAAGTACGACCCTTTCTGGCCTTCAGACCTATATTTTATAGACAAATCGGCACTTGATGAGGGATGTGGTCACCATCCCGCAGGCCGCCTTTACTTCCACGGTCTCTACCTAGTACCATTCAAGGGTGGCGCGACCTCGTAGCCAAGGTCATTTTTTAAAGAAATAAAATGTCCTGTACAGTCAGGACATGAACTAAAGATCCTCTGATCCGCAGGCGAGCATCAATCCGCTACACCACAGAGATTTAAATATTAGAAAATCTTCTTTTGCTGCCTCTCTAAACCCCAGTGGAGCATAGACCCTCACCCAACTCACACCAAGTCGTTCTATCATTCGCTGTCGCATGCATCTCTCCCCATTTCCTACCCATCTTTAAAACTTCGCTCTCTGTCTCCCTTCTCCGTATGTTTATTTGGTCTTCTCTTATTTCTATGCCCCTGTGGGTTCCAGTGCAAAGACATTCTATTATGCTCAAGACAATGGTCTCGTCAGCCTATGGACGTGGTGTCATGTTTGATATTCGCCGTCCGACATTAAACGTAAACAGAGAAGAGATAGTACCGACTGCTGTTAAACAGCAGCTCAGATAAATCTGACCAAGACATCATTTGAATATTGTAAGCAGCGCTACCGAATTTGGTACTTTCTTACAAATTTGCTACTATTTGACACTTGCTGCTTCGTACTGTACTTTTGGTACCATGTCCCTATGTTTTGGTAAGTTTTAGAAATTGTGCATGAATTTTTTAAATTTCGGCGTTGTGTTAAATCTTTTTGTTTTCTTTTCTTTATTTTGTTAATGTAATTGGGGGAGTATTGCAAATAAGCGGGACGCAGTTGTTGATGGAAATGTACCATTCGATGCGACTGGTCTAGCTGAATGTTGAAAATTGAATTAATAATCGACATCACAGCACTAGGGACACTCCCATAAGTGCTCCGCCCCCATCTTCAACATCAAGCAAAAAGTTCAAATTACGATATCACCAGTAACCGTCTCTTCCCCTGAGTGTTGAGCGTCGGCCTGATTCCATGGTATCTCCTCGCGGCGTCATTTTAAGAGTCCCATTTGAGCAAGCATATAAAATTTGTGACAAACTTAAGGGGGAAAACAGGGGTACAGCAATTATGTAGTGCATACAGAATTTCAGGTCTCTTCAAATACAAGAAAAGCCATTTTTAAATATGCATGTGTAGGTGTTTGTACGCATATGTGTGTGTGTATGTCTATTTTATTTAAAGATTTTTAACTGTGTTTCTTTTTAAATTATAAATTTGAGAAAAAATTATACCTTTGAGTGTGTTTTGGTACCGTTAAAAAAACCAAACAGCAACAACAACAAAAATACACATATACATAAATGTGCTACTATTCCTAAAAATATTTCAGTAGCCATGATTGCAAGTAAAAAAAAAAAAAACATGGTAGCTTGCTTTAGTACGGAAAGAGCTAAGATGAATGTTTCAAATTAGTGTATTATGTAATCAAAATCAAAACAGTTCATAATTACTTTCGATAGAAACATAAACAAGCAACCTCAGACAATATCATATCAATTCTCGAAACAACGCGATCCAATTCTCGATTTCTCTATTACCGGCATCGATTCAGATCTCACATTACTAGTTGTTCGCGACGCGACACGTTTGTCTCATTGATTTCCTGTCTGTCGTTTGTCGCAGTTTGGCCATTTCCTGTATGTAATTGATGATGTCATTTCCTGCTAGGTTGAGTAGACGCCATTGTGAATTAGTCGGCGCCACAACTGATAGTATCTCAAAGTGGAAGAAATACATTTATTTATCTGTACTCGCGTAGATAAAGGGGGTAAAATAGAAATCAGGTAACACAGTGAAGTCAACATTTAAGCAACTTTATGTTCTATAGTTCCTTAATGTCTACTGGACGGTTGGCAGCCCATAGCATTGTCGTGATTAACGCAAAACAGTCTGCTGCCCAGTCGCCTGCAGCTGGACTAGAACTGAGTATTTCAAAGTTTTAAACCGCGTTCTTAACACCTGAACCACAAATGCTGACTATGAAATGGAAATGGTAATAAAGTTTGTTCTTCTTCTTCTTCTTCTTCTTCTTCTTCTTCTTCTTCTTCTTCTTCTTCTTCTTCTTCTTCTTCTTCTTCTTCTTCTTCTTCTTCTTCTTCTTCTTCTTCTTCTTCTTCTTCTTCTTCTTCTTCTTCTTCTTCTTCTTCTTCTTCTTCTTCTTCTTCTTCTTCTTCTTCTTCTTCTTCTTCTTCTATCTTCTTCTTTCTTTCTTCTTCTTCGTCTTGTTCTTCTTTTTCTTTGTCTCCTTCCTCTTCTTCTTCTTCTTCTTCTTCTTCTTCTTCTCCTTCTTCTTCTTCTTCCTCCTCTTCTTCTTCTTCTTCTTCCTCTTCTTCTTCTTCTTCTTCTTCTTCTTCTTCTTCTTCTTCTTCTTCTTCTTCTTCTTCTTCTTCTTCTTCTTCTTCTTCTTCTTCTTCTTCTTCTTCTTCTTTCTTATCTCTCTTCTTCGTCTTTTCAATTCTGTTCTTCTTCATTCTTCTACCTCTTCCTTTAATTGCCCAGTCAAAGTGCTAAGGAGGGAATGGCATTGTTCGTTCCTTTGAGGCTGTTTTTGACGCCGTCGTTCGATTCATTTTGAATCGTCTTCCCCTCGCCTTATGTTTATTGTGTGTGTATTTTTAAACATCAGACCCCTGTTGTTAAGTGTTTTAGAGCACAGGACGACACTCTGCCTACACGGTAAAGTAATACAAAACCGTTTAAGATGGCTAGCCCACTTTTGACATGTGCCAAAGAGGATCAGTAATCTGTTATATGCCCCCCCCCCCCCCCTCAGTAAAATGTGTGAAACCTATAAATCTTGATCAGCATGCCGATCAGTCCAGCAAGTGAAGGTGGATTCATCCTCAAACCGTGCCCATCTCCGTGTTGGTAGGCCCCTGCTCCTCGTTCCTGGTACCGTGTCTTCTGTTATTTCCTTTTCCAATCCGCCACGGTGCTTAATATGACCTAAACATTTCAGCTTCCGAGGGAAGATGCTGTTTATCAGCTAATCTTCCTTGGTGTTCAGATTTTTTTAAATGTCAGAATTTCGTCTGTTTTTTGTCCATGGTATTCTGCGAATCTTTCTATAGCATTTCAGCTCAGTCCCTGTTTTCTTTCTTAAGAATTGGAAGATGGTCTACGATTCACAACCGTATGTTGCTACAGGGATTATGCATGCTCTCAAATTTGTAATATTGATTTCTTTGCTGGTGTCTAACCATAAAGTTTTAATTCTATTAAATCTTTGTATCGCTATGGCCATCCTCCTTTGAGTGGAGTATGAAGTTTCAGAAGAACGTGACTTGTGTAAAGGATTGTTCAGGGCAAGTTACAAGACAATGGCGTGGTTAGTGTAATTTTTATAACACCTTCATTTTTTTTTTCGGGAAGACCTGTCGAACTTTCTTGTTGGTGTCTTCTGTGTGTGTTTTAGCAGGTCTTTATTGTTTCCCTTACAATCAGCTGAGTACGAATTGTAATCAATATTTCGTTACGTTAATTAGTTCTCCACATCATCACGCTGGAAACGCAACCAGCTTTCCCAAATGGAGAACCTGGCAAAAGTAATTTAATTATCGCTGCTTTGTTCTGACAAAAGCTAAAGTTCGCATGACTTTGTTATCGTCTACTATAGCTCTGCTGGCTTTGGAAATACTGTTAGGTTACAGTTCTTTTGTTATTGTTTTTCTCCTCCTACTTCTTTTCAGTCTTCAGCGTCGTCGTCGTCGTCATAGTTTTCATTATTCTTCTCAACCTCCTCCTCTTTCTCTTTTCCTTCCCTCTTCTTTTCATTGTAATCCTGATATGTTACATCTGATGCGTTTTAGCCCTGGTCTACTTAGACATCATCATCATCATCATGTAGCAGGTCCATTGCAGAACGTCGCTCTCATCACAGTCTGCCTGAAAGAAACTCGGTCTCTCGCCAGTTCTCCTGCCTCATGTACTTTTATACCCAAAGAGTCACTTATATCCTGTGCCCATCTTCGTGTCGGTCGGCCCTTGCCCCTTCTTCCTGGTACCATGCCTTCTGCTATAGTTTTTTTCCAATCCGTTGTGGCGCTTGATATGACCAAAATATTTCAGCTTCCGAGAAAGAATGCTGTTTATTAGACAATCCTCCTTGATGTTCAGATCTTTTAAGATGTCAATATTTCTCCTCTTCTTTGTCCAAGATATACTGAAGATCTTTCTATAGCATTTCAGCTCAAAAGCCCCATATTCTCTTTCTGGAGGACTGAGAGATAGTCCACGACTCACATCCGTATGTAGCCACAGGGAAGATGCATGCTCTCAAAATTCTAATTTTTATCTTCTTGCTGGTGCTGAACCATAGACGTCTAAGGCTGTTCAATCTTTGCATTGTTATGGCCATCCTCCTTTTAATTTCTGTTCAGTCTCCATTGCTGTTTATTATAGAGCCTAGATATTTAAAGTCTGTGACATTTTCAATTTCTTCATTATTTATTGTTATTTTTGGGTGACAGCCAGTTTAATCTGTGGACATTATTTTCGTTTTCTTTAAATTCTTAGACAGGCATTCCTAATGTCACTGCAGTATAGGCCAGTCGAATACAATACCTGTTAAAAATATACACATCCTCAGCACAAAGAGTCGTATTCCTTAAACATTTCGTGTATTTACTTGCATTGACTGAATTTTCTTTGAGCAGACGTTTGAACGTTTCGTATATTTCTTAGCCTGTACTCCGCTACCCACTCGACCAGTCTCGGGGTACAATCTCAAATACACGTTCACACACATACACAAATATAAACATTTACTTGTGTAGGAGGCTACTATTATACTTGTTATATTATTATTGTGAGGTGCTAAGACATTGATTGCTAACTGTTACTTACTCTCTTGCACGTTAATATTTTTTGTGCGTTTTTCCCAATTACTTTTTTGTTCTGCTTTTACTTGTCTACCTCGTATAGTGCTTTTATTTTGCCCTGCTCGTTTTCACTTTAGGCTTTCTGGCAATGTCTAACCAACTTGAAAACTGGCTCAGTAGAGCTGGTCTTAGACTAGGTCATCTTAATATATGTCATCTAATGGCAAACTGCCCGAATTATCCCCCATTCTTAGTCAAAATTTTCAGATATTCGGTCTTACTGAAAGTCGATTAAATGACTACATCTCAGATGATGATGTATCGATACATTTTTATAGTGTTATTAGAAGAGATCCACATAAGAAACAAGAGACAGGTATAGTGGTCTACAAGTGTAGTTCACTTAATGTTTTCCGTTGGCTAGACTTAGAGAGTAGTGAGATAGAATGTGTTTGGCTTGAGTTAAAACTACAAAATCGCCAACCCCCAGTAGCTGGTTATCTCTATGGCAACCCCAGCGCTGGAAACATATGGTATGAAAACTTCACTGCCATGATGGATGCAGTGATTACTATGGATAGAGAAATCATACTTCTTGGGGACTTCAATATCGATCCACATAAGTCTAACAACACATGGAAGAATATAGTTACTTCACACAATCTCAAACAACTAGTTAAACAACCTACTAGAGTAACTAAATCATCTTCAACACTTATAGATCACATTTATACAACACGTCCTGAAAATATTGTAGAATACAATGTTCCCACTACTGCAACGTCCGATCATTTTCCTGTTTGCTGTACGTGGTCGAAAAAGGGAACTGAAATTCCAAAACACAAACATTTAAGCATAAAATTTAGAAGCTATAAAAATGTCAGTCAAGGGGCATTTTTACTAGATTTGCTAAGTTCACTCCTTGACCACGTTTATCAACTTCCTGATCCGGATGATGCTCTGGAATATTGGCTAAAGACCTCCCTTGGTGTGTTTGATAAACATGTGCCAGTTAAGGAGGTCCGTGTGAAACGTCAGACTAAATCACCATTGATCACCCAGCAAGTAGTCGACACTATGAGAGAACGAGATAGGGCACACAAAGATAAGAACTTTGTCACATATCGGAGTTTGCGTAACAAAGTACAGTATGTTATTCGTAAGGAAAAACAGAACTATTTCAGAAACCTAGTATCAGATAAAAGAAACAGTAAGGATATATGGAAGACAATTAACACACTGACAAACAAAAACACTTCAACACGTGTGGTAACATCTAATCTGGTAATCTGGTAATCTGGTACTTTTAATTTCAGCTTCATATCAAACTGGTCACCCCATCTTTGCTCCGCTCCTGTGCCAACGAAAAACACACAGAATGTTTATCACAGTCCCTTGTGGAAAGACAAACTGCTATCTCAGCAAATCTAGCATACACTCGCATTACAAGCATATGGTAGCCATCCGAAGTGCCAACACAAAGTCTGACGTTAGAAATGCAGTTCATCATTGATGGTAGCAGAAGTCACCAAAAGATAGGCAGTTGCACACGCGATCAATTTTAATCAAATAATGGCCACACCAATATTGCGACAACCGGCATCGCGCTATTTTCTGAATCTACAAATCACACCACCACGTTGGTCAGTCGAAAAGCATTCCAAATGAAATCCCCAGTTCACAGTGTCACTCCATGCACTCAACTCAGAAGCTGGGTAACGAAACTATATACTTCCAGTCTACAAATTGAGCAAAAAAGCAACGGCCACAGTCTGGCAGAAGCAAAACAGTGGCAGTGCCTAGTGTTTATTTAGACCTGAAGCATTATGTGAGGGTTAATAAACTGTCAACCCAGCAGTATCCTACTATTAGCTGGGGAAGGGATTTAGGACAATACATCCACCAGCAAGCGTCGCCCCAAAAACGACCTGACTGCCTTCGTTAACGACTGTTCACCCAACAGCCATGCAGTTCTTTGGCACGAAGGAGACACCTTGAACTTTGGTTTTGGACTGCCGACTCCCTACACGAAGATATATGTGTGCTACTGGTGTCCCGTAGCCAAAATACTATCTCACTGTATTACTAAAATTCAGCACGCATACTCAAACGCGCAGTAGATAAAAAAACACACACACACACATATGCATACACTCATTACCTGCCATCCGCTTGCTTGCTGGTGCAGCACACGTGACTACATATTTATATAAGTATATATATATATATATATATATATATATATATATATATATATATATATATCGGGAGAGGGAGAGAGTGAGACAAGGGAAGACATGCGGAATGACCACACATATGTAAGACACTGACACAGGGAATTCCCTATGCATACAAGGTCGGCATGACTGGCTCCAAGAAGGAGACAGTAAATTCAAATGGCTCAGTCAGATCAGACACAGTCCCTGCTGTGACAGAAAGTTGGCTGTAATAAAGGACTGCCGTAGAAAGGTGCACCCAAGGGACGGTTTCAGAAAGAGATGCATACTTTGTGGTAGGGTAACATTGCTTGAAATATGTATTCTGCAAGCCACCAGGGGTTGCATTCACATTTTCTAGGTTCTAACAATAGTAATACACTAGCGATGACTAATAATAATCATTAACAGCTCAGCCAATACATACATAAATCGGCGTAGACAGAAAGAGAAAGACGAAGAGAGAGAGGGGGGATCACCGCGTAGCTAATTACAGCAAATGTATAACGTTCATTGAGTCTTCTGTTTCGATATCCAAACGTGCTTGTTGTCAGCCATACAGTTTTTGCGTGCATCGATCAATGCCTGAGAACAGAAAATCAAGTGCTCAGTCTCTACGTTCATTTGGCCAAGGGGTCACAGATGGAACTGTTGTAGCAGGGTAGAGACTTGTGAACTTGAATCCTGCAGGTAAACTGGATGCTTAGAGAATGTCGTGTTCTCAGGTGTATCTGGTGTAGCCTGATGAGATGTCATCGCGAAGAAAGCGGAAATATTTAAAAGAAGAGAATCCCGAGTGTCTGTAATTATTTCTTCGTCCATTCGTGAACCCGCCTGCGTCAGAACAAATTAGGGCTGTACCGAATAGTGATTTTCACTATTCGGCCGAATACGAATAGCGGGACCAACTATTCGGCCGAATACGAATACGAATAGTTTATAGTGTATAAAATATATCGAGAAAAATAAACACACATTCATAATGTCAAATGTACGCTGAACTTTTACTTCACATAAAGTAGCATAGAATAGTCATATTTCTTTTAGCATTGTGAGCCCTTGAGGTTTACTGTTGAAGATATCACTCGTCTCCATTCATCTCTCTGGCTGGCCTCCTCTTTACCATTTGTGACACCAGTTGTTTGCAGGTCTGGCTGGACATTATCTCTCGAACATCTTTTTTGTCTGCCTCGTGGTCTAAGCCTATTCCTCTCTCATGTGTATACAGTTTTTACTCCTCTGTCATCTGACATGCTTTCAATATGCCCCAACCATTTTAGTCTGTTAGCTCTCATGATGCCAGTGATCAATGGTGATTTAAACAGATTATGAGTTACGTTGTTCTCATTCTCCAGTTTCCGCCTTTGGCATCTTTGATGGGTCCAAAGATTCGTCGTAAGACTGTTTTCGAAAACCTGTAATATGTTCTTACCTCTTTTATTTCTGCTTCAAGTTTCAGAGCCATATAAAACGACTGGTCTTATCAACGTTTTATATATTTTGATCTTGGTGTTGCGAGACAGACACTTTGACTTTAGTAGATGTTGAAGGACATAGTATACTTTATTTCTAGATTGTATTTAAGATTGTATTTCTTCTCTCAGCATGTTGGAGCAGTTGAAGTTTGCACCCAATTACTTATGTTTCCGTTCGTTTAATTTTGATATGATCGACTTGGATGTGGCCGGAGTTTATATTCTTTCCAAGATAAAGGCTACAATACCGAGCTATCCATATGATTTATCCATGCTGTCATATGATTTATCCATGCTGTCAACATTTTATGAGAATAAATGCTCCAGAGATTTCCCCACTGACATCCCTCTGATGTCAGTCAATGACGTTTTTAGATATCTCGCTAATTTTAAAAACAGTAATGCATCAGGTCTAGATGATGTAAGCAATAGGATCCTTCGTTGTACTGCATCAGTTATCTGCACGTCATTAACCTACATTTACGACCAGTGCATCGCCAAGGGTTACTTTCCACCAGCCTTTAAAATTGCCAACGTCTATCCTCATCTTAAATCTAGATCATTAGACAGCAGTATTCCCAGTAGCTATAGACCTATTTCTCTACTATCATCCCTATTGAAATCACTAGAAAAACACATTCAAAAAATAATGCTCCAACATTTAGATCACAACGAACTTATTGTTGACAACCAGTCAGGGTTTCGACCAAAATATTCTTGTCATACTGCCTTAACAAAATCAGAACGCTGGTAACAATGAAAGTGAGCTCTAATCTATTAACATTACTAACATCATTTGTATCTAACAGAAAATAAGTTGTTTCACATAATAAATCTATATCACAGACTACTACTTTAAATTCTGGAGTTCCTCAGGGATCTATTCTTGGCCCTCTTCTATTTGCAATTTACATAAATGATCTGCCCTTAAGTCTGTCGTCGTCGTGCGATTTATTCGCGGATGACTGTACCATCCATACAAATGCTTAAACTTGTAATACACTAGAGTTGTCTTTGAAACAATAATTAAACAATGTAGTTAGTTGGAGCTACGCAAACCGCATGCAAATCAACATAAGTAAGACAAAATCTATGTCATTAACAACAAGACAAAAACTGTGCACTTTAAACTCTCATAGAACCCTTCAACTCTACCTAGGTAACACACCAGTAGAAAGTGTAATTGAGCACACAACTTTAGGCCTGATCATCGATGGAAATCTTACCTTCAACTCCCATGTGCAAACACTTGTTAAGCAAACTGCTACAAAGGTATATCAACTAGCAAAAATTAAAAACTTTCTGGATGAAAACACTAGGAAATTATTCTATACACAATATGGGTTTTATGTGCAAATTCAGTCATCAAACGACTGAAAGCACTCAACAGAAGGGCTGTTCGTTTAATAGCTAATAGTCATGAAAGTGACTGTTCGCACCTATATAAAGAACTCATGCTATTACCGCTCCAGGAACGCCTACTATTCAATAAAGCTAAACTTTTTAATAAAATCATATCTAAAAATGCTTCATGTTACCTTTGGCCATTATTTAAATACAATGGAAGACATAGCAAACGCCTTAACATATTGCATATCTATAAACCTAGAATAGACCTATACAAAACAAGCTTAGCGTACTCTGCAGCTCAGCTGTGGAATAATCTTCCACCGGAAATAAAAAATATCAATAACCCCTTTAGATACAATCGGAAACTGTTTGAATATTATCTCACTACAGACTATATGCCCCCTTAAAAGATTATAGTATGTTAAGGCTATGATGTATTTCTTGTTAATTTTTTTTTTTTTTTTTGGGGGGGGGGGGGGGGGTGTGGGGGGGTGGAAAAAACTGAAGTTTATTATTGTTAAAAACTGAAGATGCCAGTCGAATGCATTCCAATGTTTGTAACTAATATTTAATTGCTTTTGATGGTGTTTATATTATGCAACCTGTAAGACTTACATCATTTTTGGAATAGGCTTATTATTATACTCTTTAAAACATTCAAGTAATGTCAGTATAAATTAGAGCACATTCCTTTCGGTCCTAGCATGTGAATCAATTGGCAGTTGGAAATCGAAAAGAGTAGCCTAACTGCGCTGCCAGAGCAAAATTTTGAGTTAAACGTCAACCTAATGTAGTTCAGGATCCTCGCTGGTGCAACGGAGCTTGTGCACTTCCCTGAGATTCTTCAGACTCAGGCTAAACTTAGAAGTAGAACGCAGCACTTATGGATTACACTCGTGTGCCATGTTGTTGATCCGTTGAATAAACAAACAAACAAACATTATTAATTCATCACTTTAGTATCTCCTATGAAACCTTCTGGTACTGAAAGATGTATTGTAGCAGGAGTCCATGATGACACTGATAGTATATAGTACAGGTTAGGCCATTTTGACGGGACACGTTCACGTTTATATTAAGTTAGTAAGTTGCGTATCCTTTACATGACGTTGAAGAACCAACACCAGCATTTCTTTGCTGCTGTGGTTGTTCTAGGCAAGTTTACGTCCAGTAGTTTGCCATTGCTTTCGGACGGTCGGCTTCTTGATACCACTGTTGACACCAATGCGAGGCACAATGCCCGCAGCTCGAATCGAACCCGGCACCCCAGCATTACGAAGCGAGTCCGCAACGCCTAAGCCACAGATGCCACTTACATTCATATTACTACGAGCAGTAACTGTCGTAAGTGTTTCAGATATAGCTTAATATGAAGTTTCGGGATGGGAGTTAATGTTGGGTGTTTCTTTCCTTTCCCACTACCACCAATGAACAAAGGGACAACATTCAAAGGCAGATAGCGGCCATCTCAGCCAAAATCCTGCACAAAACTATGCTCAACATGACTGTTGGAATTCAAGAATGTTCTCATCAAGATGGTATCCATCTCAGGGAAGTAATCTTCAAACACTGAACACAGTGCAAAACTCTCATCATTTGACAGTGTTCTCCATATATCCGGTAATAACCTGCTGCCTACATGCTCCACATGCGGCGTACGTGGCTAAGGCGTTGCAAGTCCGACTCGTGAGCCAGCATACCGCGATCGAAACCCACTGAAGGCTGCGTGGATTTTTGTCGTGGTATGGGACGTCGCAGGTCGACCCAGCCTAAAATGGGTACCAGGATGGGCTGTCCTGGAAAGTAAAGACAGCCGGCGTAATGCTGACCACATTACCCACAGAGTGCTGATGGTCTGTAAAAATATGGGACGCTCTGCCCATATGCCCGATGCACCGAAAGGCGTGAAAAGGGGTCTTTACTTTTACTTACATTCTCCACATATGCATTTGAAATGTGCTCCATCAATTCGGACCACCCTGTACTTTTCTACTTATAAGAAATAGTACACCCTGACATATTGCTCACCGGGACTTACAGCCTCCTAAAAAAAAAAGTAAAGGACCCTTTTCCACCCCATTATGCGTATAGGGCATATAGGGCTAGACCTATATGTTTATAGACCAATCGGCACAAGATGGGTAATGTGGTCAGCATCACGCCGGGCACCTTTACTTCCCGAAACTGCACCCGGTACCCACTCAGGGCTGGGTCGACCTGAGAGCCAAGGTCATTTTTGAAAAAGGCCGACTCCTCCAGGGAGCGAACCCACGACCTTCCGATCAACGACGAGCGTTCAACAGCTCGGCCACGGCGACTCGCTGCAGCCTACTATGTCATATTATTTTTAATTTATTTTATTATTTTTTTTTAAATGTTTATGTTTAGTTTTAATTTTTAAATTTATTTTCCTATTTATTTTATTTTATCTCTCGTCAGTACCCAGTTATGCATCATTAAAATTTATATTTCTACTTCTCTTTTGTTACTACTATTGTTTTTTTTTAAATTATCACTATAACCTTTACATTATTTTCGAGCCGTTTTATTTTATTTATTCCACATCACATTTTTTATAATTTCTCCACACACACACACACACACACACACACGCACACACACACGCACGCACGCACGCACGCACGCGCAAACGCACACACACACACACACACATGTATATATATATATATAAAGAGATTAAAGTTCTTAGTTGCTGAGTCTTAACATTGCTAAATATACTCACACTGCTGGCCGAAGTTTACAAAGACAGGAAAAAAAATTGCATAATATAAATATAAGTGAATGTTGCAGCACTTCCTTTGTGTTATATATCGTTACAGATTTTCCCACTGTTTGTTTTGTTCAGTGTCTTTTCCTCTTCTCTTGATTCTCCTCAATGTCTTTGGTTCGCTTCGAAGGCGGTGAATTTGAGATTTTGCCACCACATGTAATTGCCTCTATTCTGCACAGGCACTAGTTAAAGAATGTTTATAGTAATTTTGTGTGTGTGTTGTTCTTCTTGTTACAAGGGGGCTGCGTGGTCTTGAGGCAAGGTGTCAGCCTCGAGTGCTAGAGGTTCCGGGTTCAATCCCCGGTAAGGGCTTTGATTTTTTTCATGAAACTTGGACTTCTAGTAATTCCCCCTGGTCTCTAGATAGTGAGATCGGACGCCCGTGTGTATTGTTGCGCACGAACAAAATCCCTTGGCAGTTGACAATCGAAAAGAGTAGTCTAACGGCACTGCC
The DNA here is from genome assembly GCA_905116865.2 of Candidula unifasciata. NCBI lineage: Eukaryota > Metazoa > Mollusca > Gastropoda > Stylommatophora > Geomitridae > Candidula > Candidula unifasciata. Next base: position 56,451 of record CAJHNH020007412.1, read on the forward strand.
CGGGCTAAATTTGGAGTTAAAAATCTACCCAAAATATTTCAGAAATCTCACCGGAGCTACAGATTGAGCACTAAGCTTCTCCGGACTCAGACTCCAGCTAGAAGAAGAACGAAGCACTTATGGGTGCCATGATGTTGATCCGTTGTTCAAACCTCAATCTTCAAACTTGTTACACAACCAGTTTAACCATTAGAACCTAATTTTTTAGATGTAATTGTTTACCTAGACATACATCATTTTTATCACACATTGCCATGAAGTGGTAACGATTCGTCTTTATATTTTTTCTACGTCTTTGAAACTGACGAAAAGTAGAAGTGGAGGGGAAGGAAGAGGGGGGGGGGGGACTCCCTGAGGGAGGGGGAACTCCCTGAGGGAGGGGGGGGGTCTCCTTCGTCAAGTGATCATATCCTGTTTACCTCGAGCTCTGAAGGTTCCCCTTTTCGTTTCACGGCTACGTCGTTCAGTTTACGAGTGCAATTTATATTGAGACCCATAGGGATCTTTGCTAGAGCTACAGGGTTTGTGCTTTGTGCCACGCTCTCGGCAGTAGGCTAGCCGTTTTGCTGTGAGAGACCGAGCCTCTTGAGATAAAACCCAGGCAATGAAGTCGTCGATCTTTTTTACTTTTAACATTAACATTACGAGTGACAGTCCTCCTTCTTCTTCTTCTTCTTTTTCTTCTTTTTCGTCTTATTATTATTATTATTATTATTATTATTATTATTATTATTATTATTATTATTATTATTCACGTTCTTTGGCTGTTAACTCCGACGGATAGTTCTGGTTGTTCGGTAACATCCGGACTTTAGCTTGTTCCCGAACTCCCGAGTTGTCTGTGCACAGCAGTTTTACAGATCTGACTTATTTGAATGCAGGCTGTTGGTTCCATCCTGTTTGGACAAGTGCACTCAGACTTTGAAGGAAACACTTAATTGGTCGCCTCATAAGACATGCTTATTACGGGGGCTGTGTATCTGATTGAAATTACAATGCTATGGAATCAGTAAATCAAATATAAAGACTTTATATATGTATAAAAAATAAAATAAAAATTTGTAGGCTGGGCAAAACAAGAATTGCATAAAATACTCAGGTTGACTGCTAAAGTTTACGAAATTTAAAAAAAGGGGGGGGGGAGGAGGAGACACACAGTGTTACATTATAAGTCAGTTTGTGTAGTGATCTGCAGATTTAGAAAATGTTGGGTAGACTGTTGCAAGAGAACTTGTGGTGCCTGATGCGATTAATTGCATGCGCAGCTGTTGATCTGTTTTAACTGCTGCTTTCATCGACGATGATTTGCATTTCTAGTTGCATTTCTAGTATCGGGCTGTTTAGATTAGTATTTCTGACTGCTGCCTTGTGTACTTAAGACGCGTGTATGTTATTGGATTTACTAAGACTGCGGTCTGGTTCAACTGTTTTTCTTTTTCACAAGGGAGACTTATGGACATTCTGTGTGGTTTTCGTTGGCATTGCAAATGTGCATCTATACGTTTACCCGCTTGCTATACAGTTTAAGGGAGTCGCCGTGGCGTAGCGGCTAGACGCTCGCGTGCGGATCAGAAGTTCGTGGGATCGCTCCCTGACGGAGCCGGACTTTAAAAAAAAAAATGATCTTGATTTCCAGGTCGACATAGCCTTGAGTAGGTACCGAGTGCAGTCTCGGGAAGTAAAGGCGGCCGGCGTGAAACTGACCGCATCACCCATCTTGTGCAGATTGATCTTTAAAAATATAGGTCTAGCCCTATATGCCGTAGACACTTAAAGGCGTGGGAAAAGTCCTTATACAGTTCAAACAGCAAATACCTAACTACCGATCACCTACCTGATAACGGATTGCTTCAATCGTTTCTCTGTCTACATATGAATCATAAATATTGCTTATTGCCTCACCCCCCGCACTGTCACAACTTTGAGACGTCTTTACAACCGACATTGAATAAATATAGTGAACTGTGGTTCACGAAGACAATCAATACGTCAGTCAACACGCGACACTCGACGCTTGCATTAGGCAGTGGCTCGTCGTAGCAGAAATCCATTCTTCTGTGTTCCCTGCAGGTGTGTGTAGACGAACTGCATTGGGTAACATGTTCTGATAGGATATGTATGTATTCTGGTATTTCTTGGATATAATATACATAAAATGGCTTCTAGACAGAGGTTTCGCCGGTTGTACTCAATAGGTAAGTAGATTTTGTCAATTTTCATAGTAGAAGTTTGTAGTTTTTTTAATTTTTTTTCCCCTTTCTTTTATAAGCTGTTTTGTTAACACATCTCGCATTCTGAATTTCGAATTTTTCTGTAAAGCGTCCGTCCGTATGTGGGACGCAATTTTATGTTGCAATTTTTATTTTTTTTTTATTTTGAAATCCCATTCGAGTAGTTGGAAGTCGCCCTGGCGGTGGCGGCTAGACGCCAGCCTGCGGTGCGGAAGGTCGTGGGTTCGCGTCCTCAGCCGGACTTTTTTTTAGAAATGACCTGGATTCCCAGGTCCACCCAGCCTGAGTTGGTACAAGGTGCAGTCTTGGGAAGTAAAGGCGGCCAGTGTGATGCTGACCACATCACCCACCAAGTGCCGATTGGTCTATAAAAATTATACGTCTTGCCCTATATTCCCAAACGCCTAAAGGCGTGAAGAATGGATCTTTACTTTTACTTTATCACTGTTGTTGCCGGGTGCCTTAATATAATACAGCCTGTGGGTTGAACGGGGTTTCTGTTACCTGTCCGTGTATGATCGTCATCCGAATGATGGAACTTTGTGTCATCGGGTGTTTATCCTTGATGCGATGTCCTGGTGGGGGCTGAACGTCAGTCAGTCAATCAGTCAATCAGTCAGTCAATCAGTCAGTCAATCAGTCAGTCAGTCTTAGTTTCTGATAGTTCAGGTCGATTGCCTGTCATCGAAAACCAACCACCGCATGTGTTAGCTGTTTGTAGTTTTACGAGGCGATTTTACGTTCATTTAGAGGTTTGAGGTTTGAAGTTTAAACAACGGATCAACATCATGGTACACTGGGAGTAACCGATAATTGCTCCGTTCTTCTTCTAACTCAAGTCTGAGTCCGAAGTAGACTTTTGTAGATGCTGATGGTTGTCGTTGTAGATATCGATGGTTGTCGTTTTAGATGTCCACGTTCTCAGTGTAAATGTCGATAGTTCCCAGTGTAGATGTTGACAGTTCTCAGTGTAGAAGTTAAATTTCTCACGATAGGTGATGACAGTTCTCGTTGTAGATGTCCATAGTTCACAATTAGTTGTTAGTTCTCACTTCAGCTTCCCTTAACACGTTTTATAAATGTCTAATATTCTTGCTTTACAGTAGATATTTATTTAACAATAATCAGTCCACTGTACTGTTACTGATTATGCTATACATAGTAAAGCCGTCCCTGAGGAATAAAATGGTGGCTATTGGGCTGAATTTCTATAGAAAGACTCTCATGATACCATGGACACACACACCCCCCAAAAAAAAAAAAAAAGAATTAAAGGTATCCTAGAAGATCTGAATATCAAGGAAGACTGGCTAGTCAACAGCATCTTGTCTGGCAAACTGAAATATTTTGGCCATATCAAGAGCCAAGACGGATTGGAAAACAAATATTAGCAGAAGGCATAGTACAAGAAATGCGGGGGGGGGGGGGGGGTGTAGAGAGGCGCGGACCAGCACGTAGATGGACACAGAATATGAGTGACTACTTGGGAATCAAAGTGTACGAGATGGGAGTACTTGCGAGAGACTGTTTCTTTTGTGCAGACCATGATGAGATCGACGTTCTAAAGGAAATAGTCGATGTAAATTAAACATGTCCTGAGTTCCGAAGTCGTATTTTCTCGTCACGCCAGACTGTTCTAACCCAGTTCTTACTCTACTCATTCTGCCCAGTGAATTGTGTCTGTTTAATTCACTTATGTTCAATTATTGTTCCTATAAATTACGAGACGTTTAGAATGGAAAGTATGGATAAAAAAATTGCCCGATTCAAAATTGTAAACTCTAATGTTAAAATCAGTACTGATGAACGGAGCGAAACTTGGAGAACAGCTAGAAATGTTACTCGTAAACCACAAACCTTTATCGACTGGTGCCTGCGCAGAATAGATGGGATTACATAGTATGACAGATTAACTAATGCTGAACTGTGGGGAGAGCACAATACATTCCAGTAAAAAAAGAGGCGGACAAAAGACGCCGGCATTGGTTTTGTTGTTGTTGTTGTTGTTGTTATAAATCCAGCCCTTTTGCCCAATGTCCTGTAGTAGAATTTACCCAAGATATTCTTTTCCTCCGTACAAGTTGTTCCGCTTGTCTGGTCTCGGAGGGAGTAGCATTCCTCTACTCTCACTGAGTTGTTGACACTCAAAGACATGATGGTCAACAGTTTCATAAGGGTGGTTACATAGCTAGCACTCTGGTGGGGGTTGTGGCTGTGTTCTGTTTAAATGCCCATTGAGTGGAGTATGTTGTGTTCTGAGTCTGAAGATGGTGGCTTGGTCTCTACATGTTAGAAACACTGGCATTAGATGTCATAGAAATTAAAAGCGGCTGGCGTAATATCGACCATATCGCCCATAGAGTATTGGTTTATATAAAAATGTGGATGTATTGTAGGAAAGTGAAATAAGGGAAGATGTGGAGAAGCACTAAAGAATGTATGCACTGACGCAGTGGGACGAGCATAAACGTCAGTCCATCACTGGGTGGCATGTCATAGAAACATTGATTAGAACGCTGGTCGGACAACGCCACACTAGATACAGACAGGAACAGGACATTATTCTTTCCTTTAGATAAAGCAATACGACAGACAAGAGCATATATACGGTAGTTGAGAATGTCAGTGAAGGATGTCAGGAAGGATTAACTGCACACGCTTGCAGAAGAAAGGAGATAATAAAATAACTACTAAAGGAGGGAACAACGTAGAGAGATCACGAGAGTTAGGAGGAGGCGTCTTAGCCTAGTGGTTGCAAAACAAGGACTGTAGTTTGTAAAGATAGCAAGCAGTTTACTGTATGACCGAGAGTTAGAAGACGAGCTTTTCTACAGTGTGTCAGAAGAGACTTTATAAACAGTTGATAACAGTGAATAACCTCTTAGTTGGGAAGCAAACCTCAGAGAAACATGTATTGAAACGCATTCGTATTATTGTTTAAATGACACAATCATCGTACTCAAACTGATATTGTGTTTGTATAATAGACAATGCTAATTGCGTATGACTTGATCGTTCACGCTGTGTTACATCACTATTCGTGTTGTGAAATACACTAGACATACGAACCTTGACTATTAAACTTTGTTCCGTTCAGGCGCCGCATTATTGAGCCTGGGTCGGTGTGGAAGCAATATGCCCCCTTCGTGGGCGAATGATCCTATTATTTATCAAGAGTTAGAAGTGACAGGTCTTTTTGTTTTCTTCCCCTTCTTCTTTCTTCGTTTTCATCGTCTTCTTCTTTTTTTTTTTTTTTTGGTTCTTTTCTGTTGTCTTCTTCTTTGTCTTCTTCTTCTTCCTCCTCCTCTTCTTCTTCTTTTTCTTCTTCCTCTTCTTCTTCTTCTTCTTCTTCTTCTTCTTCTTCTTCTTCTTCTTCTTCTTCTTCTTCTTCTTCTTCTTCTTCTTCTTCTTCTTCTTCTTCTTCTTCTTCTTCTTCTTCTTCTTCTTCTTCTTCTTCTTCTTATTTTTCTTTCTCTTCTTCTTCTTCTTCTTCTTCTTCTTCTTCTTCTTCTTCTTCTTCTTCTTCTTCTTCTTCTTCTTCTTCTTCTTCTTCTTCTTCGTCTTCTTCTTCTTCTTCTTTTTCTTCTTCTTCTTCTTCTTCCTCTTCTTCCTCTGCTTATTCTAACTATTGTTATACTCCTCCTCCTCTCTTATTTGTTTTCTTTTGCCTGTCTCTCTGAAATTCTGTCTGAGTTTGTTTGTTTTTTCGTGCTTTTGTTGTTACTTTTTTTTTTTTTTTTTCACTTTCGTGTTTCTTTTTTCTTCTTGTTCCGCTACCTGTGGTTCTTCTTCGTATTTTACGTTCGCCCCTAAAAGATGGCTTGGCACGTTGTGTTGCGGCTTACAGTTAGGTTGTGATATTTTCTAAACAAAGAACTGAACAAACCTTCTGTGATCGTTACACAGTCTTTTGTCTGTCATTTAGTGGGCGTTATCTTGTTCGACTGTAATTAATTTTTTTCCAGTACGCTTCGGTGCCTGACAAAAACAGAGATTTGTCATGTATGTGCTAGGATTCATATTACGCTGCTGTCGTTTTCTCAGTGCTTTCGAGAGAAACATAGCATTTGTACACTGCACTCTACCGTGCATGACGGCTAAAGGTACTACTGGCCTTGGAAATGGATATCGCTAGTCATATAATCTAGATAAGTGGGAATAGGTCTGAACAGGACATTTTCGTATTGAAATAATAATAAACATGTTTAATGACATCCATATAATGAAATCCATTTTTACTGATCTGCCAAGGAAACCAAAAACTTTAAAGTGTTAACAACATCGCACAGTAAGTTCTGTGAGTTATGTGACAACGATGATATCGAGAATATAATAACAGATACAATTTAAAAAATACCAAATTAAACTTGAAATTCTTCTTCCTAAAGTCTACGCCGTGTAGCGTTGATAGTCATGTATATCTACCAAATTCTGTCTCGTGTACTTTCAATCAACTCTGACACGGGTAATCTTCCATGCCATAATGTCAAACTGTCCAGAATCTTTTCTATTGGTCTCCCTCTGTCTCTCCTTCCCTCCAACTTTCCTACCGTCATGGTGTACTCCAGTTTTCTCCTTCTCATCACATGACCAAAGAATGTAGATTGTCTCTTTCTGATGTGGGCTATCAGTTGTCTTCGTGAGTCAGTTTCTTTCAAGACGTCTTCGTTACCCCTTTTCTCTGTCCAAGGAATTCTGATCATTCGTCTATAAAACCACATCTCTGCAGCTTCCAAAAAAGATTTCACTAATTTTCTAACTGTCCATGAATAATTAGAAATTAGTGAAGAACATAGGGATTTGTAAGAGGAAAATGTACAAACAATGAGACATACATCATCAGTGCTCTGGCAGGGATAGAAAAGATAAGACAGATACAATAGGTAGCTACGTTTCAGAGACAAAACTGAAACGTACCATACTGGCACTGCATAGAAAAGACCACACTGAAAAGTAATAGTGACCAGGGCTCCCGAAGTTTTTTTCTGTACCTTTGGTAGTGTCTAAACCTTGCTGAGAAAAAAACTGTGCTAGTGACCACCACCCCCTCCCCTCCCCCTTTTTTCCCCTCGAGGGTTTGGTACGTTGTAGACATTTAGCTTCAATATTGTAAGTTCTGGCATTGTACGCCGGATATGTCCCTGCCTTGTTAAAGAAGAACACAGTAAAGACAAAAAAAAAAAAAAATTGAATAAGGTTAACTAATACTGCAAGATCGACCAGTTTATGCTGGGCGTTAGGGGGGGGGGGGCGGTGAAATCCAGGCAAATTTTGATTGACAGTTTCAGACGAAACATGTGGAGATGAAAATCGCGTCCCATTAGTATCAAAAGGTATGCTTAGTCTTTTGGCATGACCTCATTCCTCTGCAGCTGCAGAAAGATTTTTTCTCTCTGATTAACAATATTAGGATTTAAAACAATCTATTTTGATTGAAGACTTCAACAGTAAATGCGTTGATGAGGTCATATTTGTTACTCCGAGACATTATTTGCATCACCTGCAAGACGCTACGACAGCTTTGTAACAATGTGAGCGGAAAAAATGGTATAGCAATGATGCGATGGACAGTGAATTTCAATTCTGATCAACTGTAAGATACGTATACACACACACACACACACACACACACACACACACACACACACAGAAGACCAAAGTCCAGAAGTGGTCGAATAACTAGAACTTTCCGCCAGTTTACAGCCAGTGAACGCCAAAAATAATGATAATAATAATAATAATAATAAAAATAAGAAGAAGAAGAAAAAGAAGATGAAGAAGAAGAAGAAGAATATAACTGTGTGTATGTGTGTGTTTGTGTGTGTGTATGTTTAAAATACGTTTTATTTGTTTGTTTTTTAATTAAAATTAAAAATTGTGTACGTTTTTGGTACTACCCCCCCCCCCCCCTAAATAAAATTACCGCCCTGGTAGTGACACTGACAGATCCGCGACCAAAATCTGGGATCGGCAGGTCTCCAACTCCCAAACTCCAAACCCATTTGTTGTTGACACACCGCCGCTTGTTGACAGCTCAGCTCATCCGTGAGACAGCAGTTCCCTCGACGTTGGCTCTGGTTATGGAATGTGACCTCACCTGCCTAATGCGAATATGTCTGATGTTGTTCGTAGGTTTATCTGCCTGCGGCTGTCTTTTGGTATGTTTTCCCTGGCATTTTTCTGTGTCCCAGTAAAAGTAAAGTGAAGATCCCTTTTTATGCCTTAGGCGCAATGGGCATAAGGGAAGAGCACCCATATTTTCCCAGACCATCGGCAATAGGTGCCCAAGCCACAGACGCCGCCGGTGCCCTAGTTCTGTGGGGAATGGGGCCCGGGTAGAATTGCACCACTAACACTAACAAGCGTGTCGTAAAAAGCCACAGTTAGGGGTATTTGCTTTGAAATTAGAGTGCATCTGCCTGAAAACGACACACTGGCTGTCTTCATTTCTTACAGCATTTTCATGTACTATGTATATGAGACTGTGCTTGGAACCAAAGTCGGGTTTTTTCTGTCTTCTGTTGTATTATTCTTCTTCTTCTTCTTCTTCTTCTTCTTCTTCTTCTTCTTCTTCTTCTTCTTCTTCTTCTTCTTCTTCTTCTTCTTCTCCTGCTGCTGCTTCTTTCTTTTGCTTCTTTTGTGTGTGTGTTTCTTTTGCTTCTTTTGCTTCGGCTACTGCTTCTGCAGCTGCTTCTACTGTTGCTGCTGCTTCTGCTGTTGCTGCTGTTGCTGCTGTTGCTGCTACTTATTTTTTCCTCTTCTTTTTCGCTGTCTGTTAATCCCGACGAAAAGTCCTACTTGTTCGTCCACTTCTTCTTGATTGATCTTGTTCCAGAATTTAAGTTTTGCAGGCACACCCGTTTTAAACATCTGGAAATGCATCCCAAGTACATATCTCTTTGTTTTCAACATTTTTATTTGTGCATGCAGACCCGTCTTACATTCGTTCCTTCCAAACCAAACATTTTTCACACAGTAATGTTATATATATATATATATATATATATATATATATATATATATATATATATATATATATATATATATAAGGTAAAGGTAAAGTTGGGAGATGTGAACCAGCATCATTGCACACGGTTATAAACCATAAGTGCTCTGCCACCAGTACGGACAGCTGATAAGAAACTGTCCACCTGTGTCGCCGTTCGCACGTAACTCTGTAGCTACAGCGACGTTCCTCCATTTACCCCAGAGTGTCAACTCTGGTACCCCATTTCCTAGAGGCTGGGTGAATATATATATATATATATATATATATATATATATATATATTATATATATATATATATATATATATATATGTATATATATATATATATGTATATGTATATATATATATATATATATATATATATATATATATATATATATATATATAAAGAGAGAGAGAGAGCGAGAGAGAGTTGGAGACAAGGAGACAGAATGAGAGAAATGAGAGAGACATTCAGACAAAGAGACAGTCATTCAGGAAGGTTGGCAGACAGGCTGGTAGACAGGCTAGAAGACACACACATAAACAAACAGATAGAGATTGTGTTGTCCACATCGGCTATCAAATATGTTCACATGTAATCGCACACTGTGTGCACATTGGCTGGCGGCTAGATCCGGGGTTCTGGAGAAAGACAGTAGACGGGGCAATTGAGTTTAAACTGACATGCTTGAAAAGCAGCAGACTTGTACGATGACAGCTTCAATTAGGGGTGTCGAGTGACTATGTGTATTAGTCCACTTGCTTCTGCAGCTAGACGCCTTCGTCACTTGGAGTTGACATGTCTGATTCCCACAATGGTAACTATAATTTCCATCTTTATGTTTTATAGAGTGTCCTTTTATCTGTATACTATTTTCGGTGATTGCGGATCATTTCCATTAAATCTGTTTATCATATCTACAATCTCAGGGGGTTTCCGTCTTTTGAAGACTGGCACCAGTAGATATCACCCGGTGGCCGTGTGCAGATGGCGCACTGCTTGTTTTGTCTGCCCTCTCTTGTGTCTGCCTGTCAGTCGTTCGTGTCTGCCGGAGAAATCTATCTAGAAGACCTTGTTCAGGATCAGGTTATGACCCTTTAGTGCCCTTAGCACTTATAAGATTTCGGTAACCCCACCCCCTCCCCCCGGCCCCTATCGAGTCGTCTTAACAGCAATATGGGCTATGGACGACAAATCAGTTTGCTATGGCCACTGGGACAGCCACTTAGAGAATGAAACGTAAATGGTCCCTTGACATACACAGATTATATAAGGGCCTTTATGCACGCGAGGCACCTGGGCAAAGGCCCATATGTGAAGACGGCAGTGGTGCCCCTCCCCCTCCCCCTTTCCTGTCCCTATATATACATATGTAATTCGAAATACAAAGAATAATAAACAAGAAAATACATTTAACCATTATGATACTGTGTAATGCTGATCACATTACCCACCTAGTACCCATTGGTCTGTAAAAATATGGGATACTCTTCCTATGTGCCCCATGTGCCTAAAGGCGTGAAAATAGATCTTTACTTTTTACATTCAGATAGAAAATGTCTTTTGTTTTTAAAATACTTCCACTATATTTTTGTTCTCCTAATTTTAATTTTTTTTTTAATCGCAATGTCTTTGAGTAGATGTTTAGTCTAATCTTTTGTAACACACTTGATTCTATATTTGTCAGAGGTAAGGCCTCATGCCTGCCTTTTTTGCGTTGCTGTTCTAGTGGAAATGTTTAATATATTCAACCGAGGTAATAAACGCTTAGCTCCTAAGCGATTTACCAGTTCTGTACTGCCCACTCCCTTTTTGATGCACTAAGCACGTGCTTTGTATGCTAAATGACCTATCGGACCTCGGCCTTGCCTTTGTCTTTTACAACGCCGTCTCTAATTGTATCTCACAACTAAATGACCCACTTTTGAAAGGAGTCCCTCGGAAACTGGTTACTGGAAGCCCTTTCCATGTGTTGCATCGTGTGACATTTTAATGTGCTTACACAGTTCTGTGTTCTGAATAGAGAAGGCCGTGGTCTTTTACTACTATACTTTTTAAAACGTTCAGTAATGTAAGTAAACTGTTTGTTTATTACATTAAGTAGAGTTATTCCAGCATTTGTAATTAGAACTCAGACGTTGTCAACATTGTTTTTAAAACTTATATTAACTATGAAATGATTTACGAATGAATAACTGTATGCAACAAGTGGACTGGAAGGGAATAATCTTAGAGGAGTTTGCGTGCCCTAAGCGTGCCTTTGAAAATAAAATTTGTTTGTTCCTACTGTACCATTGCTCCGTCGCCTGTGTTAAGCTCAGGCATGGCACCCGAACGTTTGCCAGGATTCAACTGTGGTGTCATTAGTACAGCGTGCTTTCTGTTGATTACGTGGCCCCATTTTTAGTGCAAAAAATAAAGAATAGACCCACTCCCCCCCCCCCCCCAAAAAAAAAACCTGTCCAACTAGTAGTTGGCTAAAATTTGATGTGTTAAGCCGGATTACACTGATATCGCAGCTCTAGCTGTAAACCACAACACAATTTGCCACTCGCCCGTGTAAGGGCGAACACAGAAAAAGAAGAAGAAAAAAGATAAAGAAACTGAAGAAAATGAAGAAGAAGACTGAAGTTTGAAGTTTGAAAAACGGATCAACATCATGGCACACAGGTAGCAACCCATAAGTACTCCGTTCTTCTTCTAACTCAAGTCTGAGTCCGAAGAAGCTTAGCACAGCGCACAGGCTCTGTATCACCAGCGGGGATCTTGAAATATTTTAGGTAGACTTTTAACTCCAAATCTGTGCATGGGCAACGCCATTAGGCTACTCTTTTCGATTTCCAACTGCCAAGTGATTTTTTACGTGTGCAAAAGTGCACACGGGCGTCCTTTCTCACTACCCAGAGACCAGGAGAACTTACTAGAAGTCCAAGTCCACGTGAGAAAATCCCAGCCCCTTTTGGGAGATTGAACCCGGAATCTCTAGCACTTGAGGCGGACACTATACTTCGAGACCATGCAGCCGCCTAGAAAAAAGAAGAAGAGAAGTAGAAGAACAAGAAAAAAGAATGATAAGGAAGAAGATGAAGATAAAGAAGAAGAAAAAGAAGAGAAGAAGAAGAAGAAGTCGAAGATGATGATCATGAAGAAAAAGAAGAAAAAGAAGAAGAAGAAGAAGAAGAAGAAGAAGAAGAAGAAGAAGAAGAAGAAGAAGAAGAAGAAGAAGAAGAAGAAGAAGAAGAAGAAGCAGCAGAAGCAGAAGAAAAAGAAAAAGAAAGAAGAAGAAGAAGCAGAAGAAAAAGAAAAAGAAAGAAAAAGGAAGAAGAAGAAGAAGAAGAAGAAGAAGAAGAAGAAGAAGAAGAAGAAGAAAGAGTGGGCATTCTCTCCATCATGAAGAAAGTCTCCCCCCCCCCCAACCCACCCCAACCCCGCCCCCTTTTTTTCCCCTCTGCCGTTTCCGAAGCAGAAAGTCCACATCGCCAAAGATAATGCTCCTTAATTCACTGTGCCTGAACGAGCCTGCATGATGTCCTTGAGACGTCTGTGTCGCCACAACCTAGTGATTCATGTCTCAATTTGCTCATATTTAAGCGATTTAGAGCCTGCATTTGCCTGGCTCTGTCATCCTGGATTAGCTTGTCTTTTACTGTCCAATTTGTTGTGCCTCGCTGTCGGATTTTGTTTGTGTTTGTTAAATAACATTGAGCAAATAGTCCGCGATTCTTGATGCTGTCCTTTCGTTTCTATTCTGATGGTTATCATGGACACGTTAATGCTCTCTGGGGGGTCAGTCTTTATTAGTGTATATCACGTCCGACTTGAGCTATTTGTAGCTTAAGTTAGACGTCGTGTTTACTCACAAATTACAATTTTGTTAGTCATTAATGTAACTATCATTATTTTTTTAGCATCATCATCATCATTGTAAATTAGGGCTGTACCGAATATTTGCTTCGTATTCGCTTTGGGGGACGAATAGTGGACATAATAACTATTCGGTATTCGGCCGAAAACTTGCGGTTGGGCCGAAAACGAATAGTGGTTACCTTACATCCGTTTCTGCATATACTGCGATGGACTGAAATAACTCTCTCATTAACACAGCAGTTGCTGTTGCCTAAGTCTGTCGAATGCTGATTGTCTCTTTCCGATGTGGGAAATCAGTTCTCTTCGTGAGTCAGTTTCTTTCAATATACACTGTAAATCACAAACCCTTTGTGTATTTTGCTGTTTTATGGTTTATACAACGGATCAATATCATGGCACAAGGGTAGTAAATCAAGCATGAGTACGAAAATTCACAGCTCATTGCACGAACTCCGTAGCACCTGCGAGGATCCTGAAATACGTTTGGTAGATTTTTAACTCTAAATTGTGCCCGTGCAGTGCCGTTAAGCTACTCTTTTCGATTTTCAACTGCCAAGGAATGTGTGTTTACGTGCGCAACAATATACACGGGCGTCTGGTCTTACTACCCAGAGACTAGGGAAAACTACTAGTAGTCCTCGTACAAAAATCCCAGCCTTCACCGGGTCTTGAACCCGGGATCTCCAGCACTCGATACGGACGCCATGCCTCGAGACCACCCAGCCCCCTTATTTCATTTGTTTATTATAAAAGAAGTGTCAACTCCTGCCAAGCCCTGACCAATACACGTTTTAAATTCTGGTTTTCCATTATGACTACAATGTTTAATTTAATTTATTTATTGCGACACTAAGTAAAAGTAAACTTTCGCTAGAGTTATATCCCTGTAATTATATTTTATCACTTCCACAGAAAAGATAATTAAAATTTTTTTTTTTTTTTTTGGCCTTGCTGTTATCTTCCCTAAAACCACATTTCTATATGAATTTGAGAAAGTTGATTTCTCTCTCTCCCAAACTGTTAAATACTGTTGTTAGTATTACAGGAGATGCCTAGGGTGCACTTAGGGGCAATGACTAAAGATACGGCAGCGGTGGAGACAAAGATGAAGTGTAAAACGAAATTATGTATGTACAGTTTTAGTTAGACCCCTATTTCCACAAGGTCTACATATAAGACAGCTGTGAAAACCAAGATAAGGTAGAGGACTGGAGAATAAGACTTTCTTTCACTACCTAAATGTTGTATGTAATGTCTGTCTGTCTGTCTGTCTGTCTGTCTGTGTGGGTGGGTCGGTGGGTGGGTCGGCGGGTGGGTCGGTCGGTCGGTCGGTCGGTGGGTGGGTCGGTCGGTCGGTGGGTCGGTCGGTCGGTGGGTGGGTCGGTCGGTCGGTGGGTCGGTGGGTGGGTCGGTCGGTGGGTCGGTCGGTCGGTGGGTCGGTCGGTCGGTCTTTGGGTGGGTCCGTGTGTCCGTGTGTCTCCGTGTGTGTGTCTCTCCGTGTGTGTCTCTCTCTCCGTGTAGAGGTGTATGTCTGTCTGTCTGTCTGTCTGTCTGTCTGTCTGTCTGTCTGTGTGGGTGGGTCGGTTGGTCGGTCGGTGGGTCGGTCGGTGGGTCGGTCGGTCGGTGGGTCGGTGGGTGGGTCGGTCGGTCGGTCGGTGGGTGGGTCGGTGGGTCGGTGGGTGGGTGGGTCGGTCAGTGGGTCGGTCTGTGGGTCGGTCGGTCGGTCGGTGGGTGGGTCCGTGTGTCCGTGTGTGTCCGTGTGTGTGTCCGTCGGTCGGTCTCTGTGTATGTGTCTCTCCGTGTGTGTGTCTCTCCGTGTGTGTCTCTCTCTCCGTGTAGAGGTGTGTCGGCATACGAACTGATACATACTGCAAGAGATCACAGATTGTGGAGAGGCATGATCTCCAACACCAGTCGACAAAGCACCTGATAATGATGATATATATATATATATATATATATATATATATATATATATATATATATATATATATATATATATATATAATATATATATATATATGCATACATATATGTGTGTGTGTATGTATAAAGAAAAGAAACCATATCCACGCCCCTGCCTCCAGACGTGTTGAGAATTTAGGGCTCTATCTATGTTTTATACACCAGACATTTTTCCGTGGCTGGTATTGTCAACATCACGTAAGCTGCCTTTACTTCCCATGTTTTTATTCATGGAAGGCTCGGTCGACTTGGGAGCCAAGGGATCAATTCTGAAAAATATTCCGGCTCTGTCTAGGCCTGAACCCACTACCTTCGGATGCGCAGACGGGTGTCTAGCTGTTACACCACGGTCGCTGTCTAAATAAATGTCTACAAATGCATATTTAAATGTCTTTCTTTGTTTATCTTTGCATATTTGACGTCGGTATGTGTTTGTTAACCTATGCGAATAGATTTTAAAATATACAGTCTACATATAAACACACACACACACACACACACACGATGGTAGTGATAATGCTAGTGATAATAATGACGATGATGACAATTTATTCTCAAACTTTTCCTTTATCGTGTTTTGCCCGCGTGTCTCCTGGCAACCATTTTGCGCCTATATAAAACTCTGACCGGAAATCGCTAGAGGGCTGTGTTTCGTTAATGGAAAAGCCGAACCCAAGCAACGGACGTAAACACAAGACTGGCAGAAAGAGAGAGCGAGATAGAACCAAACTCACACTTGCCAGCTGTTAAGAGGTACTCACTCACATAAAGTCTGCTGCCTACTTTATTATTAATTCTTAAAATATATGTGTGAGTTTACTAAGTAATTCCACTCGAATGTTTGTTTTTTCTATTATATCGGGATTAATCTGTGAGATTCAGTGCATTTCCGTCGTGGAACAATTTGTGTATCAATTCTTGGAAATTTTTAATAAGTGTACTCGGTGCTCGCTTTCCGGATCCCAGTTTTTAATATTATAGACTTGACTGCGTTGTTATCTTTTTAGAGTTTCAGTACGTGTGTGCGTGTATAAGTAGTTGTTTGTAATACAAAAAAGGAATAGCACTACGATCTAAACCCGTGGGTGTTCCATATCACTTAGTAGCAGTGGCGCCTCTGGCTGTGAGTTTGAGGACCTGAAGATCACACCCAGCCCCTTTTTTACACACAGAGAGAGAGAGAGAGAGAGAGGGAGGGAGGGAGAGAGAGAGGGAGAGAGAGAGAGAGAGGGAGGGAAAGAGAAGGGGGGGAATTCAGCGAAGGGTATTGGCAAACAATCTGTAAGTTGAAAAAGCTACACCCCCCCCTCCCCCCGTTCTTTTGTTTCCCCTTCCTCAATTTTGGAACCGTGTATAAATGTAAAGTGACTGTTCCGTTATATATGTATTCATCTCAGACAAATATATTACTGTAATAATTTGCCATTTGTCACATTATTATTATTATTATTATTATTATTATTATTATTATTATTGAGTGCTGTAAGTAAAGTAAAGGTCCATTTTCCACGCCTGTGGGTGTATAGGGCATATAGGGATAGACCTATATTTGTTTAGACCAATCGGCACAAGATGGATGAGGTGGTCAGCATCACGTTATTGAGTGCTAAATATGGCTGAAG
Organism: Candidula unifasciata; assembly: GCA_905116865.2. Classification (NCBI taxonomy): domain Eukaryota; kingdom Metazoa; phylum Mollusca; class Gastropoda; order Stylommatophora; family Geomitridae; genus Candidula; species Candidula unifasciata. The sequence goes on from CAJHNH020007412.1 coordinate 73,128, forward strand.
TTTCTCCAGCACTTCCCCCCCCCTCTCCAATATCCTCCCTTTTAAAGCAAATGTTGGCTATCCTCCGAATAACGGGCATATATTATGGCGGCCATAAGCAGGGCCTCAGTCACAATTAAATTGCGAACTTCCGGCGACTACCGCCACCACCGAGTGGATCCGCCACGCCGCTTACGCAGCGTGGATTAGGGCTAAATTAGATGGCTGGGACTCAAAGCAAAGCTGCAGGAGATGCGGAAGCTGCTGCTCGTGAGTCCTAGCCATCTAGTTAAGCCCCAATCCACGCTGCGTGAGCGGCGTGAGGGATTCTCTCGGCGGTGGGGGTAGTCACCGGAAGTTCGCAATTAAGTCGCCGGAAGTTCGCAATTGACATGTGACTGAGGCCCTGTTAGGGTGTTTTTGCGGCCGCCAAAATATGTGCCTGTTATTCAGAGGATAGCCCAAATGTTTAAGCGACCTTCGTGCCCCGTCCTCCCAATTGTTGTCTCAGTGCCGTCGCCCCCGTTTTCCCAGATGTCGCAACTTGGTGACGTGACCAGCACAATTGTTTCCTGTTTATTCAGCCGACATATTTAGCGCCACATGTTGCAATCCTGCCAGACTGATTTCCAGATTGTTGTTGTTAGTGGCCGTTATTTGTAGCAGTTAGACGCCCGCCAGTTGGCCTGAAAGTCTAACTTTCGAATCCTGAATCAGGCAGATTTGAGCTCTGGCTCTCAGGCAGACCTGTACGTAAAAGACCCCTTTCCACACCTTCTGGCGTAATCGGCATCTAGGGCTTGACCTGAATTTTATAGACCAATCGGTACTTAGTGGGTGAGGCAGTCAGCATCACGTAGGCCGACTTTATTTCCCAGGACTGTACCTGGTACCCATTCAAGGCTGGGTCGACATGGGAGCCAAAGTCATTTTTGAAAAAGAAAAAAAAAAGTCCGGCGTTGTCAGGACACAAACCCACGACCTTTCAATCTGTAGGGGAGCGTAGGCTTAACTGAATACAAGGTAATGTCCGGCAAAATTGGTGGGCGTAATGTTGACTTTCTACAGTGCCGATGTGTGTATACCAGTATTCTTTAACCCTTGTGCTGTGACCCTTCGGGTAGACTGCCAAAAATTATACTCGTATAAAGCTAGGCTTGGCGATTTCTCTCTTCCGGTTTGAAAGATGAACACTTCAGGAACTTCCTGTATGTGTGAACAGAGTACAACCAAACGGAGAAATCGGATGAATTTTTTTTTTATAGTGCTCTATATATCAGAAGCAGACACACAAGTACTTTAATTTAAGACGACCCCGGGGAGCTGCATTGTCTCGGGGCATGGTGTCCGCCTCGAGTGCTGGAGGTTCCGTGTTCAATTACCGGTAAGGGCTATGATTTTGTCATGTGGGCTTAGACGTCTGGTAATTTCCCCCTGGTCTCTGGGTAGTGAGATCGGACGCCCGTTTGCATTGTTACGCACGTAAAAAAAGACCCTGGCAGTTGGAAATTGAAAAGAGTAGCATAAAAGCGCTGCCTGAATACAATTTGGAGTTAAAAATCAGCCCAAAGTATTTCAGGATCCTGGCCGGTGCTACAGAGCCTGTTCACTGTGCTGAGCTTCTTCAGACTCAGACTTGACTTAGAATAAGAATGGAGCACTTATGGCTTTATAGTGCTCTATATATCAGAAGCAGAAACATAAGTACTTTAATTTTAGACGATCCCATTTCGAAGGAAATTCCCAGGGATTCCTAGTACCATATTTAGTATAGGGGGTTAGGGTTAGTGTTAAATGAATAGCGACTGCCGTTAACTCTACCACCCCCTTTCCCGCCACAACTCCCCCACCGATACTATGAGACATTATGAGGATTTCCCTACTCATTTTCAAAGCCGATGAAATATGGTCATCTAGAGTTAAAGTACTGACACACGTAAAGCGCCCCGGCCAACGATTTTTTTTTTCTTTTTAAATCCGAAAGTAGATGGCGCATTAGATGAAATTTGTAGTTGTGTGCCATCGGTGTTTTGCAAGTCAGCTGCTCGCTACCTATATATATTTTTAATTTCTGTGTTTGGATAGCTGTGGAGCGGGGCACGAAATAATGTTCATTGTTTTATTGGGCCGTGGTTATGGAAATTTTGAGAAACACTGGTGTATGCAATATACTCTGGCATGACTTGTGGGGTGCGCTAAAAGCATAAAAAATGTACTCTTTGTTCTTCTTCCTTGTGACCACGGAAAGAAGCCCTTACTTGTGAGATTTTTTGAAAAGCTGTCCGTAACGAGCAGATCGTATAAGTCGACTTACTAAGTATTTTCTGGAATATGAAGTGTGGGTGGAGAGGCACAGACATCACGGCTTGCAGTAAACAACAATACTGCGGGACACGTTCCTTTTAAGAGAGAACGCACAGGAAGAAGAACAAGAACAAAAAGAACAAGAACACGAAGAAGAACAAGAATAAGAACACAAAGAACAAGTAGAAGAAAAAGAAGAAAAAGAAGAAAAACTTACGAACGAACGAACAAACTTTCTTTTCAAAGGGTTACAAATTGGGCATGCAGGCCCGTCTGACATTCAGCCCTTTTAAGCACTCATTTTTCTGAGTACCAATGCCTGTTATCAATAATGCATGTTATAGATATAAAAAAGAAATATAAATTATAGAATAATGCATACACACATCATGTGTACACAATCGTACAAACTCACACACACGTATACATACTCCTATGTTCTCATACATGCACACTCATATACAACCATACGTAATACATGCACACATGCATCTACATACATACACAGACATAAAACACATACACATACATAGACATAAATGCACAAACAGAAAACACACACACATACATTTATGGATATACATGCACACATACATTACATGCATACACACCTATAAATGCATCCATGCATACACACATATACAATCACATGTACAGAGACCAACATATGCTCACAATTACACATTTACACTCAAATGAATACATACACTCACATACATGCACACACACATGCATGCATACATACACACATTTATACATACACTCACATCTTCACACACATACCTAATAAATGCACATGCATACTTACTGAGCTAAATATGCACACATACATACATCCACCAACATGCATACATAGATACATACATGCATGCATACATACATTCCCACACACATTACATACATACACACACCTGCATGCATACACACCTATACAATCACCCATACAGATATTACATACACACATGCATACATACATACTTGCATACATTATATACACACACACCCACAATCACTCATTTACTATCACACATACTTACAACATACGAACACGAAGAAGAATAAGAATAAGATCAAAACAAGAACAAAAAGAATAACGAGAAGAAGAGCGAAGGGAAAAGAAGAAGGACGAGAAGAAGACCAAAACGTTAAACAATACGAAGAACAAAACGAAGAACAAGAAAAAGGACAAGAAGAAGAACTAGCAAAAGAATAAGAAGAATAAGAAGAAGATATAGAAAAAAAAAAAGAAGAACAAGGAGAAGATCAAGAGAAGTTGAAATTCCTAATATTAATGTACGTTCACTAAGTTACCAGACATAATAATTATATGTCTACGATACAATTTGTGGAGAAATTGAGTTGCTGGTTACTTAGTGAATGCAAAATAACACCATGCCTCCTCGGTCTGCTTTTGATATTGAAGTATTGATAGGTTGCTTTAGCCAGATGACACATTGATTTCTCTTCATCGTCGTTATCATCATCATCTTTATCATCATCATCATCATCATGTAGCAATTCCTTTGCAAAACAATCACATAACTGCACGCCGCAAAGCCACTAGGTGCCGCTTTTCCTTTCTATTGAACTCTTTGGCAAAGTGGTCAAGCCGTTTCTAGCGCTCTGAAAAGGTCGTGGGTTCATTTTTACTGAGATTCTTAGGGATCGTCACCGCAGCTACGGAGGTCGTGCTGTGTGCGGCGCTCTCGACAGCCAGCGAGATGTTATGCGGGGAGAGACTGAGCCATATGGGCTATAATTAGTTGCGTATCCTTTACAGGACGTTGCAGAACCAACCCCAGCATTTTTCGGCTGTTATGGTTTTTGTAGGCAATTTTACGTCCAACAGTTTGCTATTGCTTCCTGCACGGTCGGTTGTCGGTACCACTGTCAAAACCAAGGCAAGACAATCCGTCCTCAGCTGGGATTGAACCCGCACCCCAACATTACAAAACGCATTCGCAACGCCTAGGCCACAGACGCCTACTTATATGGGATATTCCCCAGCGCAATAAACTTAAGCCTCTCACCTTAAAAAAAAAATTCACATTTTTATGCACAGCATATCCTGTGTCTATCATCGTGCTAATCGACTTCAACCTCCTCTCCTTCCGAGAACTATGCCCTCTATTACTGTTCTCTATTATCACTGTTTCTACATGCTGAGAGAAGAAATACCATCTAAAATACAATCTGGAAATAAAGTATACTATGCCATTCAACATCTGTAGAAGTCAAAGTGTCTGTCTCGCAACACCAAGATCAAAATATATAAAACGTTGATAAGACAGTCGTTTTTTGTGGCTATGAAACTTGGAGCACAACTAAAAGAGACGAAGCCTTATTACAGGTCAAAAGTGCAAACAGCGGAGAATGGAGAGTGAGACTAAATAACGAAATTCATAATATGTTTAATTCACCACTGATGATCATGAGACCTAACAGACTGAAATGGTTGGGGCATATTGAAAGAATGTCAGATGACAGAGAAGTAAAAACAAGGGAGATGAATGGTCGTAGACCATGAGGCAGACAAAGAAGAATATGGAGAGATAATGTCCAAACAGACCTGCAAACACTTGGTGTCACCAGCTGTAAAGAGAAGGCCAACCAGACAGATGAATGGAGGAGGGTTATATCTGCAGCAATGAACCTTAAGGGTTCGGAATGCTGAAGAGAAAAAAGAATTATCACCGAGATATTTTAGTTTTGCGAGAAACAGTAGTGTTCATGAGGCTATTTCCCCTCTAATTTTAGATTGTTGAGAATGCATTTTGCCTGTACTGGGACCATAACACTTCAAGAAGCTTCCTTTAACACTTAAGGTTTATAGCTCTTTTTTTTTTCTTAACTGTATTTATATTTGCTCTGTCAGCATCTTTATGTAAAGAATGGCAGGATTGACACATACGATCTTATTACCACACACATACACACTCATTGACACACTCACACATACATTTACACGCGCACTCGGGGGTAAGGTGAATTTGTTTTTTTTTTTTAATGGAAACCTTAAAAGTAAAATAAAACGTACATTAAGTATAACATTATCTTGTAACCTGTCTCTACTGTTGTTAAGGATCTGAAGAGAGTTATGCATGTAACACACACACACACACACACACACACACACACACACACACACACACACATTTATAGTATTTTGACAAACAACTTTTAGACCCATCCGTTTGTCCATCCATACATAGTCAACAATCCCTCCGTCCATTCATCCATCCATCTATCTATCCATTCATTCATTTCATCTTTCTATCTATGGATCTGTCGATCACAAGTGGAGGATTCTACGTATCTGTGGGCACGCTTTCATGCATGTGCCCCTGCAAATCGACATTTCTTTTAACTCCTACATTGGTTGTATCCTTTCAATTCATTTCTGTTGGATGATCAAAACCCTTTAAAGTTACAAATCTGATTCAAAACTATCTAGATCTTCCTTTTGACGTTTTTTTTTTAAAATCAATTCCTCTACTCCTGACTTTTCTGCCTGGCAGCCATGGTGATGGTGTCACGGTCTCTGCTACTGCTGCTGTTGCTACTGTCATTGCCTCTTCTTCTTCTTTTTCTTCTTCTTCTTCCTCTTCTTCTTCTTCTTCTTCTTCTTTTTCTTCTTCTTCTTCTTTTTCTTCTTCTTCTTCTGTTCCCTTCTCTTCTTTTTCACTCCTCCTCTTCTTCGTCCTCTTCTTCTTCTTCTTCTTCTTCTTCTTCTTCTTCTTCTTCTTCTTCTTCTTCTTCTTCTTCTTCTTCTTCTTCTTCTTCTTCTTCTTCTTCTTCTTCTGCTTCTTCTGCTTCTTCTGCTTCTTCTCCTTCTTCTTCTTCTTCTTCTTCTTCTTCTTCTTCTTCTTCTTCTTCTTCTTCTTCTTCTTCTTCTTCTTCTTCTTCTTCTTCTTCTTCTTCTTCTTCTTCTTCTTCTTCTTCCTCTTCTTCTTCTTCTTCCTCTTCTTCTTCTTCTTCTTCTTCTTTTTCTTCTTCTTCTTCTTCTTCTTCTTCTTCTTCTTCTTCTTCTTCTTCTTCTTCTTCTTCTTCTTCTTCTTCTTCTTCTTTTTTCCTCTTCTTCTTCGTCTTCTTCTTTTCCCTTCTCTTCTTTTTCACTCCTCCTCTTCTTCTCTCCTCCTCTTCTTCTCTCCTCCTCTTCTTCTTCGTCCTTTTCTTCTTCTTTTATTTTCTCCTCTTCCTCTTCTTCTGCCCCTTCTTTTTCTTCTTCCCCTTCTTCTTCCCCGGCTTCTTCTTATTCTTTTTCTTCTTCTTCTTCTTCTTCTTCTTCTTCTTCTTCTTCTTCTTCTTCTTCTTCTTCTTCTTCTTCTTCTTCTTCTTCTTCTTCTTCTTCCCTCCCCCCACACCTCTTTTGCTTTACTTTACTATACCCGTAGACAATCTTGTTTCCTCCACTTTCCACCAACACACAACAATCAAAAACCACCGCATTTCCCCTTTGACCCGACCCCAACCATTTTTATAAGGGAGTATTTGCCGCTTTCTAACTCCTGAATTATTATTCCTTACCCCCAAAACCTCCGGCCCACAGCCATTTTTGTTGTCTATCAGACGTAGCAACTGCCTCGTTACTCAATGGTGGGGGGGGGGGGGGGGGGGGGGGGGGGGGGGGGGGGGGGGGGGGGGGGGGGGGTGGCGGGGTTGGCAGTAGCCATTCTGCTAGAGGCTAGTCTGCCGGTGAGAGGTCTGTGATTTAAATCTACTCTGATAGGGATCCCCCCCCCCCTCTCACCGCTCTTTTTAAAATAAACCTTGGCTTGCAGGTCGATCTATTCTAAAATGATTACCAGGTAATGTCCTGGGAAGCATAGGCGAGCGGCATGAGATTGACTAAATCGCCTATCCACTAACGATTATTATGTGGGCTTGATTGACTAAATCGCCTATCCACTAACGATTATTATGTGGGCTTCACACTTTATGCCCCATGCGCCAGGTGCCGGAAAGACTTACTAGACTTTTACTTTACAATTCTAAACCCCCCACCCCCCACCCTCCCTCTTCCCCTCTTCCCCCTATACAAATGTCATGTTGTTATTCCTCCACTTTTCCCCCAAACAGAAACCACTACAACCTGCCCACTCTCACCTTCAGCCTATCGTGTTCAGTTTGCCCCCAGCAGATGCTATCTGATCCCTGGCAACCGACCCAGTTCATTGAATTATCACTCAGCATCTGGACAATTCATGGAAGCTTACTGTGGTTTTTCTCCCAGGATCCGGCGTCTGTAGGTCTCCCGTCGGCCCTAAATAAACTTGCACCCTGAGGTAATTAACCTAACCTGTCAGAGGCTTCATTTAGTGTTCTGACGACAGATTAGAATCCTGTACTACGGAGAATTAGTTCCTCCAGAAAGACGATATATGGAGTAGCAGTTGAATTCGGCATTGCTTTTATTATTTTCATTATCTCGACCTGTAATTTCGACCCTGTGCTTAATGTCCATACCTTATCTAAATTTCTACGTTTTCGTCTTTTTAATTTACTTGTCTCAATGTACACACTTTTTCTCAATCCATTTCTAAACGATTTTCTAATTTCTACTCCTTTTCTTTTACAGTGTCTGGTTTCCCCTCCCCTTTCTTCACCAGCTGTAAACTCCGGTTTTATATATATATATATCTTCTTATATCTTATATCTCCCTCGACACCCACAGCGGTAAAAGAGGAAGTGAAGAAGAAGAAGAAGAAGATATATCTTCTTCTTTGCTCACTGGCTATGAGCTCTGGCAAAAAGTCCTGGTTGTTCGTCCATTTCAACTTTGGCTGTGTGCCAGGACCTGAGTTTTGCAGGCTCATTTGTGTCTATTCTGGTCGTTCGTCCATTTCTGGACTTGAGTCTTTTTCCAGAAATTGAACTTTGCCTGCACATTCGTTTTCATAGATCTGACTTATTTGTATGCAGACTATGCATTCCTTGCCTCTCAGGCGCAAGCACTCCGACTTCGAAGGGAGCCCCTAATTTGTCTTCTCCTACGATATGCTAGAGGGCTGAGGGGGGGGATTCTTGCACCCCCCCCCCCACACACACACACACACACAGGGGCTACTAAACCCACACGGGAAATATCTCCTTTTAATGTGGAGAACATTTTATTAATAATAATTTTTTAATACTTTTTCTGAGCGGCTGGACTCTCAAGCGGCAGACACAGGTTCAAAATAAAATCCCCATGTGCACAGTTGTGGCGACAGCACTAGCCATGCGGCCGAAAATACTCAGGCTCCAAGACCTAAACAGCAAAAGTGGTACAGTATAAAGGCAGTAAACAACAATACTTTTTTATTTTAATTTTTTTTTTAATCCTTCCACCTTGTCTGGACTTTAGAGTACTTTGCAGCCGCCCGGAGCCCCAATATAAACTTTGCTGTTAAAAGCGGTTTCTGTGGAGCATTCTCATTCGAATAGTGTCGCTTTGAATTGTGCTTCACAGATTTATCGTCCTAGTGGGGTTCAACTTCACTCACTTACTGTCAACCATGTTATCCCCCCCCCCCCCATGTTTTCAGAGTTTCTGGACCCCCCCCCTCTCCCCCCCCATATTTTTTTATAACCCCGGCCACGCCCAAATTTTACACCCCCCCCCCCCAATTTCTAAAATGTTTACTGTAGTTTGCTCATTTCCTTCTCTCTAATTTCCTGCATCTTCTCATACATGAGGTCGGATCAGTAAAAAAAAGAATTTTTTATTAATGACTGAAAAGTAAATTTCAGGATTTCTCGTAATACAGAATTTGTAGGCATTGCTCGTTGTAACTTATGTTTAGTAAATCACTCATTGTGACTCAGCAATAATTCAGTTTACAGAGATTGCATGTATCTGTATGTTTATGTGTGTGCGTGTCTGTCTGTCAGCATTGTTTATCTTGTCTGACTTGTCTAGCTTCTCTGCCTTGTCTGTCCTGTCTTGTCTTGTCTGTCTATCGTTCTGCGTGCATTCGAATCAGCCTTGTTCCTTTATGTGAGCCCTGTTTATTTGGTCCATCTACCCCCCATACGTCGGCTCTGTGGCTAAGTCGATGCTACGGCCAACTCTAGATATAAATATACAGCCGAACGTGGTCGATGCGAACGCTTCGTAATGCCGGGATGCAAGGTTCAATCCCAACTGCGGGCCATGCGCCTGGCGTTAGTTTCGACAGTGGTATCAAAAAAGCTGACCGTTTAGAAAGCACTTGCAACCTCCTGGACGTAAATTTGCCTAGAAAAACCACACAACAGCCAGGGGCTGTTGGGGTTGGTTCTGCAACGTCCTGTAAAAGATGCGAACTAACTTTAAAATAAAACCATACCCTACCCCCCTATCCCCCCACCACCACCAGCTTGTGTTTTTCTGTCTGTCTTGGCCCCTTTTCTCTGCTCTATATTTATTTTGTGATCATGATTTTAATTATCATTTTTGACTTTTATAACTATGTTTAGTCAGTGTATTCAACAATTATCGTTGTCACACCCTCAAGCGTGCGCTGACCTCCAATCTTACCTCCACACAGATTTTTCCCATTTACGAGCCCAGAACTAAACCTGTCTATTAAATGTGTAAATGTACGAGTATATACACCACGTTTAACCAACTTTAATTCTTTTGCGAATGAGGAAGTCATTGCGATATTCTCCCCGTCTGGGTTCCGGGACCACCCTGTTAGAAAAAAAATAAGAATAGACCCACCGTCTTCTTCTTCATCTTCTTCTTCTCATCATTCTTCTTCTTCTTCTTTCTTATTTTTCTTCTTCTTCTTCTTCTTCTTTTTCTTCTTCTTCTTCTTCTTCTTCTTCTTCTTCTTCTTCTTCTTCTTCTTCTTCTTCTTCTTCTTCTTCTTCTTCTTCTTCTTCTTCTTCTTCTTCTTCTTCTTCTTCTTCTTCTTCTTCTTCTTCTTCTTCTTCTTCTTCTTCTTCTTCTTCTTCTTCTTCTTTTTCTTCTTCTTCTTATTCTTCACCTTTTTCTTCTTCTTTTTCTTTTTCTGTTTCTTCTTCTTCTTCTTCTTCTTCTTCTTCTTCTTCTTCTTCTTCTTCTTCTTCTTCTTCTTCTTCTTCTTCTTCTTCTTCTTCTTCTTCTTCTTCTTCTTCTTCTTCTTCTTCTTCTTCTTCTTCTTCTTCTTCTTCTTCTTCTTCTTCTTCTTCTTCTTCTTCTTCTTCTTCTTCTTCTTCTTCTTCTTTCTTCTTCTTCTTCTTCTTCTTCTTTCTTCTTCTTTCTTCTTTTCTTCTTCTTCTTTCTTCTTCTTCTTCTTCTTCTTCTTCTTCTTCTTCTTCTTCTTCTTCTTCTTCTTCTTCTTCTTCTTCTTCTTCTTCTTCTTCTTCTTCTTCTTCTTCTTCTTCGTCGTCGTCGTCGTCGTCGTCATCGTCGCTAATGCTGCTACTGATGCTCCTCCTTTCCTTATCCTCTTATCATCCACTTCCTCCTGTTGCTTCCTTGTTTTATTCTTTTTATCTCCTCCTCCAATAACCTCACTGACATGTAGGTTAAAACAAAACAAAAAAAAGGGCTGCCCCTGAAAGAGGGGGGGGGGAGGGGCGTGTAAGAATCTAATCTGTTCTTGAAAAAAAAGTTTGTTCGTTCGTTCGTTCATTCGTTCTTTCTAATGGACTGTTTTGGTTGATCATTTCCTTAGGGATGTTTTTGATGCTGCCATTCCCAAAATAACTGTGATGTTATTATACAACAACCTTGTTATTGTTTTATTATCTTTTCCGCTGATATGCTGTACTGGAGAGCTCTCACAAGCAGGAGTGTGTTAGCAAATATTTTATCTTTCAAACACTAGGGTCTATTGTTAACCCGCAGTCGGGGAATGCCCTTTCTCTCGCCATCACGAGAGCCTAATGGAAGGGCGACGAGTGAGTTTGGCCAGATTAGATTAGGACCTGCCGCGAGATGTATGCCACCATGTTTATAAAACAGTTCCAGTGCGCGTGTTTGTACACAAGCAGCAGTTAGATAAGCAAGTTAGCAGAAAGACAGACGGAGAGACAGTCAGACAGGCAGCCATGGTGCAGACTGATGGACAGAAAGACACATATGCTGGCCTGTGGTTCGACCTCTACTACGATATAAAGATGTGTGCAAACAAGACATGTATTGAGGCGGACCCGGAACAAAATGCCATGGACCGTGTTGTGTTGAGGGAAAACATCAGGACGAGAATGACAAAGAAGCAAAACATGATTGTAGAAAGGGTGAGAGCTGAGTGTCTGAGAAGATAAAGACTAAACTCATATGTTGATAGCAGCGGTACCGAACTAGTATGCTATGATTGTGGAAGACTTTTTCTAACGCCGGTGGGTCTTGCTAGTCACACTCTATGATTACCGGATTACCAGTCATACTCGCCATCGCCATGGGCTGTGAGTCTCATGCCTCCTCAAAGCGCAGTAATATAACACTATCGTCTGGAAAGACGGAAAGGTACCATATAAGGTTGGCCGGTTCTTATTCTTCTCTTCCACCTTGTACCTCATCGAAGTGTCGGGGGGAAGGTTGACCAGTGGAGAAGTAAAAGACCCGCTGGAATGTTGAAGACTGTCGGAAATCATTGGTTGATGGAGGTTCCAAGATCACCGCAAACGGGTCACTAATTACCCTCTCCTTTCCCGTGCAAGTGGAAGGCACACAGAATATTTTTCACTGTAATTTGAAAACTAATGAAAACCGTGTCAGTCACAGGAAAATCTTGAAGCTTGAAAAGTAAAAATGCATAAGGCGGCTGTCAGATGTACCAACACTAACGGCCACACGTCCGAATTGCAGCTCACCTTTGGCATAAACAGACAGTCACGACGGCCGACCTTGCACCCTCAAACGTATACGCTATTCTGAGGCATTGCAGTCAATCACACGCCGCCGGCACATCAGAAATAAATATTTCAAATGAAATCCACAGCTCACAGTATCGCACCAAGTGCTCAAACCGTAGGTGAGCGACAGGACCTTTGGATTCCAGGTCCAGAAATGGGGAATTTGCATCAGCAATACTCAGCTGGACAATAAAACAAACTTCAGAGCATGAGCAGTGGTAGAGGAAGTGGAGCAGACTGGCAGACACGTGACAGACGGATGGAGAGACAGACATACATGTAAGAAATGGCAGACGGATGGAGAGAGAAGTAATATGAAGAAATGGCAGACAGTTGGGGAGATAGATATGCAAGTAAATGTAATGAAATATAGGCAGAAAGGGGTTAAATGAACAAAGCATACATTTCAGACCACCACACGGCGTACTAATCCATCACTGTGTGAAATGACAGAAATGGGTGATTAGAAAGCCATGGCCTAGCCAACTATGCAGAACATCTTCATGATAACCGCCATGACATCTGACAGTGAGGGATGAAACATTCGACGAGTGCCCGTGAGCTGTGACCAGCTGAAGAGATACGTTCATCCAAACGTGACCACCAAAGACAGGTGACAGGGGAGTGATTGAGAAGGTACGCCAGAAAGAGTGGGAAAGCGGGAGAATAAAGTCAGAGCCAGGGGCTTGAGAAGTTAGTTAGCCCCGGAACCGCTTGAGAGGACAGTTAGCCCCGGAACCGCTTGAGAGGACAGTTAGCCCCCGAAACCGCTTGAGAAGACAGTTAGGGCTGGACCGCGAGAGAAACCGGTTAGAAGAAAACTAGTACTGTACTTCGTTAGAAGGATATGCTAAAATTGGAGTTTAGCTAGAACAGTGATTGAGTAACTCGTAGAGAGACATAAGAATAGATAGTTACAAGATAACAAACATTTCATATACTATTGCTTATTGAATTTATAAAGTCTGTGTGACGAGAATATTGTGAATAAACCAACTCTTGTGTAATTGTTACATCACTGGCCTTGTTCTTGAATACGATTAAAGAGAGCTACGAACTATATTCATTCAACTTGGCCGAATTAGGCACATTATTTCTTGGGGGATGTATAGGCACGACTGTGCCACATAAGAAAAGGCAGACGGTTGGGGAGATAGACATACAAGTAAGAAATGACAGACGGCTGGAGAGATAGACATAGAAGTAAGAAATGGCAGACGGTTGGGGAGATAGACATAGAAGTAAGAAATGGCAGACGGCTGGAGAGATAGACATACAAGTAAGAGATGGCAGACGGTTGGGGAAATAGGCATAGAAGTAAGAATGGGCAGACGGCTGGAGAGATAGACATACAAGTAAGAAATGGCAGACGGCTGGAGAGATAGACATAGAAGTAAGAATGGACAGACGGCTGGAGAGATAGACATAGAAGTAAGAATGGGCAGACGGCTGGAGAGATAGACATACAAGTAAGAAATGGCAGACGGCTGGAGAGATAGACATAGAAGTAAGAATGGGCAGACGGCTGGAGAGATAGACATAGAAGTAAGAAATGGCAGACGGTTGGGGAGATAGACATACAAGTAAGAAATGGCAGACGGCTGGAGAGATAGACATACAAGTAAGAAATGGCAGACGGTTGGGGAGATAGACATACAAGTAAGAAATGGCAGACGGTCGGAGAGATAGACATACAAGTAAGAAATGGCAGACGGTTGGGGAGATAGACATAGAAGTGAGAAATGGCAGACGGTTGGGGAGATAGACATAGAAGTGAGAAATGGCAGACGGTTGGGGAGATAGACATACAAGTAAGAAATGGCAGACGGTTGGGGAGATAGACATAGAAGTGAGAAATGGCAGACGGTTGGGGAAATAGACATGCAAGTAAGAAATGACAGACGGTTGGGGAGATAGACATACAAGTAAAAAATGACAGACGGTTGGGGAGATAGACATACAAGTAAGAAATGACAGACGGTTGGGGAGATAGACATACAAGTAAGAAATGGCAGACGGCTGGAGAGATAGACATACAAGTAAGAAATGGCAGACGGCTGGAGAGATAGACATAAAAGTGAGAAATGGCAGACGGCTGGAGAGATAGACATACAAGTAGGAAATGACAGACGGCTGGAGAGATAGGCATACAAGTAAGAAATGACAGACGGTTTGAGGGAAGGACGAGCAGGCAAGTGATATACGGAGGAAAAAACAGAAATGTAGGCAAGTTCTTACAGAGAGCAATAGAGAGAAATTTTAGAAAAGTAGACAGGCAG
>CAJHNH020007412.1:90000-115000 GCA_905116865.2 Candidula unifasciata
AAGAGTCAGCTGATGAAACTTGAACGCATACGTAATGAAGCCATACAGGAAATTTTGGGATGTACCAGAGATACCCCGGTAGTGTGGATGCGATATATGCTTGCACTGCCTACTTTGCAGATAGGCTCAAAGTTCTGCAATCAAAGTCATATTTCAGAGTGGCTGCAGACAAGTAGCACCTCCTGCATAAAGCCCTAAGTAGAGCTCAGGGTCATAGACTGAAAAGAGGAAGGTCTTGGATGGCGCAAACTGAAGACACAATTGGACATGTATGCAAGCTTTATAAATTTGGGCGACGAGCAAGTTTAGACTTGTGTAGGGTTCCAATCACTTCAGGTCGTAAATGCAGGGAATAGGCATTTTATGCTGCAGAATGAAAACTTAAACAAATGATTCATGACAATTCCCATTAAGGTAATGTGATTATCTAAACAAATGGCTCTGTGTTAAGGGGCAGACGAAAAGCATAGGGGTTCATAGCAAAAGCGAATGGACGTCGCTTCTTGCATATGATATCACAACCTCTAATTTGAGAATGGAGGTGAAGGCGGTCACTGCTATCTTCCACTGGCTTGTGAATCAGCTGTACACACATGTCGTCATTGTAACTGACTGAGCATGCTGAGAAAGGTGGAGTTAGGCATGCTCCGTGAAGAGTGGCAAGCATCACTTCAGAGGTCCCGGCTAGTTAGCATTCTTTGCATATTTTCTTAAGGTTAAACCTGTGTGTTAGGAATTGAGAAGGCGGAAAGACTGGCCGGCTCTTCACCACGTGGTGGTAAATTGTTATATGACAAGCTGGATATTGTGAGGGCACATTGGGAGCGAGTGAGTAGTGCGGAGGCACAGATAGATCATACGGTCTGAGAGAATGGAGCTGCGAGGCGATACCAGGGGATCTCGCTGACGCTCAGCACTTAGGGGAGGGGCGAGACGGATATACAATCATAAAGTTACTGGTGCCATCGGAAATGAAATTCTTCGCTTGCTGCAGAAGATGATGACGGAGAGCTTTTTGGGAGTGCCCCGAGTGCTTTGATATCAACATCCAACATTGTCCCTTACGTACTACCACAGATGGCGGTTCACTTCTGCATCTTGTTTTTCTAGTTAACTTAATTCGTATTCCTTCCAGCCTCGTCATTTTGTTTTGCGTATTACCTTGATGCAAGCATCTGTGGCTGAGGCAATAGTTTAAACTTTTTGACATAGTTTAAACAGTTTGACATAGTTTAAAAAGTTTGACATAGTTTAAACAGTTTGACATAGTTTAAACAGTTTGACATAGTTTAAACAGTGTGACATAGTTTAAACAGTTTGACATAGCTTGAACAGTTTGACATAGTTTAAACAGTTTGACATAGTTTAAACAGTGTGACATAGTTTAAACAGTTTGACATAGTTTAAACAGTTTGACATAGCTTGAACAGTTTGACATAACTTGAACAGTTTGACATAGTTTAAACAGTTTGACATAGTTTAAACAGTTTGACATAGTTTAAACAGCTTGACATAGTTTAAACAGTTTGACATAGTTTAAACAGTTTGACATAGTTTAAACAGTTTGACATAGTTTAAACAGCTTGACATAGTTTAAACAGTTTGACATAGTTTAAACAGTGTGACATAGTTTAAACAGTTTGACATAGCTTGAACAGTTTGACATAGTTTAAACAGTTTGACATAGTTTAAAATGTGTGACATAGTTTAAAAAGTTTGACATAGTTTAAACAGTTTGACATAGCTTGAACAGTTTGACAAAGCTTGAACAGTTTGACATAGTTTAAACAGTTTGACATAGTTTAAACAGTCTGAAATAGTTTGAACAGTCTGACATCATGGCATAGAATATCATTTGTATCAGAAACCATTAACAGCACACGAGACAGAAGGTTGTGGATACAGATGACTTCCAGCAACCTACGGCGGGACTATAAGAAGAAGAACAAGAAGAAGGAAAAGAAGAAGAAGCAGGATGAGAAGAAGGAGGAGAAGAAGAAGAAGAAGAGAAGAAGACGAAGAAAAAAAAAAGAAGAAAAAGAAGATTTCCCTTGTGCGTTTGCTGGCTCCATTGTGAGGAAAACAATACCAGACCAACTGCCGCCCTAGCAAACATGTCGTAGGAGTCAACTAACTGAGCACTTCCTTTAAAGTCGAAGTGCATCTGCCCGGGTGGCAAGGAACAACCACCTGCACACAAAATAGCCTGTAAAATTGATGTACACGCAAAACTCATCCCTTGGCACAAAGCCAATTTCCGAATGGATGAACAATCAGGACTTTGCGCCTGAGCTCAGTACCGGTGAACAAAGAAGAAGAAGAAGAAGAAGAAGAAGAAGAAGAAGAAGAAGAAGAAGAAGAAGAAGAAGAAGAAGAAGAAGAAGAAGAAGAAAAAAAAAAGAAAAAGAAGAAGAAGAAGAAGAAGAAGAAGAAGAACAAGAACAAGAACGAGAACAAGAAGAACAAGAACAAGAAGAACAAGAAGAAGAAGAACAAGAACAAGAAGAACAAGAAGAACAAGAAAAAGAAGAAGAAAAAGAAGAAGAAAAAGAGGAAAAGATCAAGAGCGACGACCGTTTAGCAGCAGTGGGAAACTAGTGAACGTAAGATCACCTTGTACATGATTTTAGTTCTGCAACGTCCTGTCAAAGATACGCAGCTAACGACAGTTAAGAACAGTTAAAAGGAGCGACCTCATTGCACATTGTTTTATCCCATTAAGGTCTGCCTGTCTCCACAGAACGGCTGACCACCCGCTGACAGTCACACGCAAATCACGAACTTAGTATCTCTTGACAACCCACTGGGATATCCGTAGAAACCACTTGTGAACCCAACTCTGTAGCCATCAAACGAACCTACGACTTTCAGGGCGCAAAGCAAACGGCTAATCATTTCGTCTCGGAGACACTCTTAGCCCCCCCCCCCCTTTTTTTTTTTACCCATACCAACCCCCCCCCCCCCCTTTTTTTTTACCTGGAGAATAACATATTTTAAAGTATATTTCATAAGCTTTGAATAATAGATGTTATATCATATGTAGAAAATTTGGCAGTTAAAACAGCAAAAGTGATTACAGCAAAACACATACATACATATACCCACACAAATTTGCGTCCACACACTCGCACGCACATACACCGACACAGATACCCACGCAAATACAAATACACGTTTAGTGTGTGTGTGTGTGTGTGTGTGTGTGTGTGTGTGTGTGTGTGTGTAGCAGCTAACCGTAGAGCAAATAAACAAGATAAATAACAAGTGTTTGCCACGAGGGAGGCAAAAACGGCAGACCCATATTTTGGTGACAGAAAGCCCCAGAGGGAGCTAATGTCAGTGTCAGGTCGCGCGTGTTTGCCTCCTTGGAGCAATTTCCGGAACTCAATTTTTGGTCGCCTCTATTTAGCCAAGAAACAAACGTAATAAATTCAGTCCTTTTCCTGACAAGAATGTCGCAGCAGCAGGAGCAGCAGCAATTCTGGAACAAAACCAAAGTCCGAAAGTAGACGAACAACTAGAACTGACCGTTTATGAACGCTAAGAGGAACAAAAGTAAGAATGCCTGCGACTACCTAGTAGACCATATCAGGTGTTGCTTCCGAATAATATCTTTGCCTAATTCAAATTACGCTTGCTAATTGTATATACCTTTGATATTTTTGAACATTATGTGGGTCATACCCCTGGCGTGCCCACCCCTAGAGAGTGTTAGCTTCATAGCAAACAAGTGACCATTTCGTTGCTCCGTTTCTGTGCCAACGGAAACCACACATAATGTCCATCACTGTCAGTTGTGGAAAAAAATTAACACAGACTGCAGTCTCAGCATTTCCACTAGCATACACGTGCATTAAAAGCATAAGGGAGCCATCAGAAGTGCTAATACAACCAGTCTGACATTAGAAATGCAATTCATCATCGACGGAAACAGCAGTGCAAACAAATCAGCAGTTGCATACGCGAAGAGTTTTTAATCACATAAGGCACCACAAATTCTGTAGCAGCAGGCAACGCGCTATTTTCTTAATCTACAGTTTACAGTACTATGTTGTTACAGTCGACAAAAATTATAAATGAAATTCGCAGCTCACAGTGTCGCGCTGATCACCCAACTCAGTAGCTGGTCCATCAAACAGTCTACACGTAAAGGAAAATTCAGTGGCCACCTTCTGTAAAAAAACAAAAATGTGCTACGACTAAAAAAAAAAAAAAAACTGTGACCCTTGTATCCTCCATTTTGACAGGAAATTGTATGGGCTGAAACTTGAAAAGTGACTATGTGAAGGCCTCTGTGATTTTACACTACTTTCTTAATAAAAACTGTTGGACTGATTTATTTTGTTCCCTTGGTGTACTTAATGGGTTGTTAAAATATTGTCGGATCCAATTATAGCTTGCCCTCTATCTGAACATCCCGCTATGACCACACAAGTCGCTCTCTATGGTCTCTTCAACTCCCTACAACAAAAGGGAATCAGAGGAACTTTTCTGAGTTTGCAGACATCTAGATTACCCTCTGGAGGAAAGGTCAGTGGGTGTAATGGATATTTGTGGTCAGACTGGGGAAAGCTGACCACTGAATTATCAGCACTGGATGGCGGGTTAATTTGGAAACGTTTTGTGGTGCCCTAAAATAAATGAACAGCGGCGTCCGTGGCTTAGGCGTTGCGAGTCCGACTCGTAATTCCAAAATATCGCGATCGAAACCCACTGTTGGCTGCATGGATTTGTATAGTGGTATGGGGCGTTGCAGGTCGACCCAATCTAAAATGGGTACCAGGGTAGCTGTCCTGGGGAAGTAAAGACGGCCGGCGTAATGCTGACCACATTACCCACCAAGTGCCGATGGTCTGAAAAAATATGGGCGCTCTTCCCATATACCCGATGCGCCTAAAGGTGTGACAAGGGATCTTTACTTTTTTTTT
Source organism: Candidula unifasciata (assembly GCA_905116865.2). Taxonomy (NCBI): domain Eukaryota; kingdom Metazoa; phylum Mollusca; class Gastropoda; order Stylommatophora; family Geomitridae; genus Candidula; species Candidula unifasciata. Next base: position 94,929 of record CAJHNH020007412.1, read on the forward strand.
AAAATAAATATATAACTGAGGCACGTGACTATGTTTAAACGGGGTTTTGGGGATTTAAACCTGTTTACCTCTCGTGTTTGAGATGTTAATTCTGCAGAATGCGATCCTGGAGGGGAAAAAAACCATAAGTGCTGTGCCACCAATACGAAAGCGGCTATCCTCCGAATAACGGTCCCAAATTATCGACGCCAAAAATATACCCTAATAGGGCCTCAGTCACATGTAAATTGAGGACCTCTTTCTGGTGACTATACCGCCACAGCCGAAGCTGCAGGAGATGCGGTAGCTGCTGCTCTGAGTCCCAGGTATCTAGTTTAGCCGCGCGTAGCGGTGCGGGAGATACTCTTGGCGGTGACTTTAACTCGGCTAAAGCTTTTCCGGGGTATGCTGTGAAGTCGCCGGAAAGAGGTCTGCTTTTTACATGTGACTGAGGCCCTGTTAGGGTATATTTTTCGGCGTCGATAATTTGGGACCGTTATTCGGAGGATAGCCTACGAAAGCTGATAATAAACTGTCCGTCTGTGTCGCCGTCTGAACGAAACTCCGTAGCTACAGTGACGTTTCTCCATTTACCCCAGAGCGTTAACTCTGGTACCAATTTCTGTTACTACTACAACAGCAAGGACTACTACTAATACTATATCTACTACTACTATATCTACTACTACTAACACCATCACTACTAATACCATGACCATATTATGACGGCTAATACTACGACTATTACTGTTACTACAACCAGGCTGCTTTCGCTGTTGTTACTACCTCTACTAAAACTGTAGTAAATACAATTCCCACACATCAAGCGTTTATTTTCATTAAGTTTTTAGACTTATTATTAATAGTCAAAAAGTCAAAAGTTCAGTTTGTTATTGATATAATTGCTATTGTTCTCGTTTGTTAATTATTGTTTTAATTTTTTTGTATTAATTTCTGGAAGACGCCGGTGGAAAAGGGGGGGGGGGGTGGCATACATATGTCAGAATCTACCTGTTAAACACTTGTTATACATCTCTCTCTCTCTCTCTCTCTCTCTCTCTCTCTCTCTCTCTCTCTCTCTCTCTCTCTCTCTCTCGACTTCACTTTATTGTTTATCGCTTCGAGTGTTTATACGGTTCTGCATCTTGCGCTTCTGGCTGCCTGGACCATATATGCTTCATACTGTAGTAGTGTTTCTCTTATGTTATCTTTCCATCTTGTTCTTGGTCTATCCCGTGATTTACGCCCTTCTCATCTTTTGGTGAATGCATTGTGTGGTATGGAAGCCGCCGTGGTGTAGCAGCTAGACGCTCGCATGCGGATCTGAAAGTCGTGGATTCAGGTACTGTAATTTAAAAAAATAATAATAATAATCAACCGTAAAATAAAAATGGTATTCATTAACGACGGAATTAAGATGGAAAAATAAAGTTTATTTTTGTGTGTTGTATACTTCGACATAATTTATGTTACTTTTAGTTTTTAATTGCAATGTCGACGGTTCGATACTTAAGTACTTAACAGAGAAAATGGTATCCAGGCTGCTTTGTTGTAGTTCTGTTTAAAGTAAAGGACCATTTTCCGCGCCTTTAGGTGTATTGGGCATATAGGGCCAGACCTATATTTCAAAGACCAATCGGCACTTGGTGAGTGATGGGGACAGCATTACACCGGCTGCCTTTACTTCCCAGCACTGCACTTGATACCCACTCAAGGCTGGGTCGACCTGGGAGCCGAGGTCATGTTTTTTTTTTAAACAGTCTGTCTCCGTCAGGACCCAAACCTACGACCTTCCGATCCGCAGGGGAAGAGGTTGTTCTGTTAGGATTTTAAAAATATATATACTTTAACCCAGAAAATAAACACTATACTTCATGCCTATTGAAAAAATAACTTGGTGCTCCCTCCTAAATGATGCCCTAACAGATACTTATACCACGACCGGCACCAGCTGACGGGTGTGCTGCTGACGTCACCGGGTCATTCTGTTGATGCATTGACGCAGCGGTTCTCAAACTGGGTGGCGAGGCACCCTGGGCTGCCGTGAGCGTATGTCAGGGTTGCCCGCGGCAATCATCAAGAAAAGTCGGCTATAAATTTTGAAATTATCAAAGAAGGCATGTAGTTATTTAAAAGTTGAAATTTAAGTCGTCTTTCCTCGCCACTGTCGACAATAGTATATTTCCTATTTGAAAACCGTTGCCTTAACGCATCGTTAGCCTGACCCAGTGACGTCAGCAGCACGGCCAATCAGCTTTAGCTGGTCTTTTTTATTTTATTTTACAAATACCCTGTTTAATGTTCTTATTGCAGAGAAAACAGCCTGTTACTCTCTTCCATTTTGAGGTTTTGAGGTTTTGAACACTAGATCAACATCATGACACACGTGTAGTAACCCAAAAGTACTCCGTTCATGAGCTTCTTTGGATAATTATGTAGTAGTTTCCCCTTGCTTTCCACTTCAACAAGGTTTTAGACTATGTTCTCAGCCTGCAGCAACCTTTTTAGATTGCCATCTGTGTGCCCTGCTCTCTGATGCTCCTGCTAACAGCAGAGGACACTCCAGAGGTGTCCCCTTATCAAGGTGGATACTCGGTCCCTATATCTGCGATGGCCACATGTATCCGTGATAAACAGAGTGCTAAAGTGCTATGTAGAAACATGGATAATAAGTAAACAAGTTGAAAAACATATACTCGCGGCAAAGAACTGGAATATCTTTGAAAGAAAAACGAACGAAGCAATCCTCACCGAGACAAATGAAAATCGGGTAAACATAACGCAAATCTCACCAGAGTTAGCCCGCCTATATACACACTAGGTCACCCCCCCCCCTCCCCCTCCCCCCAAAAAATTGATAGTTCCTGAGCCTAGTCACCTTCGCACAAGGTTACGGGGTGTTCCGCGGTACCGTTGGTATCGCGTGTTGTATATTTCAGCAAGCCAGCGCTTTTACCGCTCCAAAGACATGGAGGACTGGCCCCAACACAATCCCCTATCGATAGTGCTGCAACCTGTGTCACAGCTATCATTTTCTCGGAATGAAAACGTAAATGGAAGACAAAACAGAAAGCAAACAATAGAGCAGGACACACACGTAACCTTCAGCAAAGTGGGCCAGTCTAACAAACTGTGAGTGAAAAGTGTCCTAGTGCGTAAATGGGCGGGGCTAACTCTGTTTGGGAAGATTTGCCTAATGCTCACCGAAATTCGTAAACTGATTAGAACAATTAGACATCGACAGTCAATGTATCTTGGACATGGCATGAGAAGAAACCGACTCAAGAATTTGGTAATAACTGGCAAGATTTAGGGAAAGAGAGCCAGAGGAAGGCAAAGAGATCAATTCATGGATGGTGTGGCCAGATGGATATGACGAGGAAAAAATATTGAACTGATTCGAGATTCTGGTGATCCTGTGGGATGGCGAAACACGACAGCTTACGCTGACCGACACATGATGATGATGTATCTGTAGAAACAACGAAAGTAAGGACATGAATATACTGTATGAGGTTAACAACTTTAAGAATCTTCAACAATTTAAAGTAACGAACAAGAAAAGCAAACGTTATTTCAACAGGTTCGTTTTATTTGCTGTGCGACCCCGGATAATGGCTATCCCATTCTGCGCTCCAGCTGTGATGAATGCATGTATTGATCTGCTGTCATCTATACCTGACACTCGCTTTCAGCATGTTACAGATAGCGTGAATTAGGGCAGCAGTGTGCAAATTCGGTGGCAAAAATAGGTCGGAGAAAGGTCAAGAATTGTGAAGGCCAGTATTGCCTATGTTATTTATCTATTTGCGACTTTATCGTTTCCTAATTCAAATCTTTATCTTACTGTGTGTGCGTAAATTTTTTCACTGTCTTTGATTATTCATAAACGTTTAAAGACACTTAAGTCCAAATCTGAGATCCGTAGTTACCCGTGTGTCGGCTCTGTGGCTAAGTCGATGCGAACGCTTCGTAATGCCAGGATGACCGGTTCGATCCCAGCTGCGGGCCATTTGCCTTGCGTTGGTTTCGACAATGGTATCAAGAAAGCCGACCGTCCAGCAGCAATGGCAAACTACTGGACGTATATTTGCCTAGAAAAACTACACAACAGCCAGGGGCTGCTGGGGTTGGTTCTGCAACGTCATGTAAAGGATACGCAACTAATCAGTTACCCGTGTAGAGAGCCGCCGTGGCAGGGCGGCTAGACACTCGCCATGGATCGGAAGGAAGGTCGTGGGTTCGCTGCCTAGTGGAGCCGGACATTTTTCAAAAATGACTTTGGCTCCCAGGTCGATCCAGCCTCTAGTGGGTACCCGGTGTAGTTCCAGGAAGTAAAGGCGGCCGGCGTGATGCTGACCACATCATCCATCTTGTGCCAATTGGTCTATAAAATATAGGTATCGCCCTATATTCCCTATACGCCTAAAGGCGTGGAAAAGGGTCCTTTACTTTTTTTGTTTTCTACTTACGTAGCTACCGATGTGGCTTCTAGGGCCACATTGTGGGGAAAACAATAATAGACACCACTACCTTCCCAAGAAGCATGTCCCAAGAGTCGACTAATTGGGGGCTTCCTCTGAAGTCGGAGTGCATCTGCCCGAGCAGCAAGGAACAACCTACTGTACACACATAACAAGCTCGTAACAAGGATATACAGACAAGACTCAATCCCTGGCAAAAAATCCAAATCGATGAACAACCAGGACTTCCCGTCGGAACCTACTACAGCCGGTAAAGAGAAAAGAAGAAGAAGAAGAAGAAGAAAAAAAAAAGAAGAAGAAGAAGAAGAAGAAGAAGAAGAAGAAGAAGAAGAAGAAGAAGAAGAAGAAGAAGAAGAAGAAGAAGAAGAAGAAGAAGAAGAAGAAGAAGAGGAGGAGGAAGAAGAGGAGGAAGAAGAGGAAGAAGAGGAAGAAGAGGAAGAAGAAGAAAAAGAGGAAGAAGAAGAAGAGGAAGAAGAAGAAGAGGAAGAAGAAGAAGAGGAAGAAGAAGAAGAGGAAGAAGAAGAAGAGGAAGAAGAAGAATAAGAAGAAGAAGAATAAGAAGAAGAAGAAGAAGAAGAAGAAGAAGAAGAGGAAGAAGAAGAAGAGGAAGAAGAAGAAAAGGAAGAAGAAGAGATAGAAGAAGAAGAGATAGAAGAAGAAGAGGAAGAAGAAGAGGAAGAAGAGGAAGATGAAGAAGAGGAAGATGAAGAAGAAGAACAAGAAGAAGAAGAACAAGAAGAAGAAGAACAAGAAGAAGAAGAACAAGAAGAAGAAGAACAAGAAGAAGAAGAACAAGAAGAAGAAGAACAAGAAGAAGAACAACAAGAAGAAGAACAACAAGAAGAAGAAGAACAAGAAGAAGAAGAACAACAAGAAGAAGAACAACAAGAAGAAGAACAACAAGAAGAAGAAGAACAACAAGAAGAAGAACAACAAGAAGAAGAACAAGAAGAAGAAGAACAACAAGAAGAAGAAGAGGAAGAAGAAGAGGAAGAAGAAGAAGAAGAAGAAGAAGAAGAAGAAGAAGAAGAAGAAGAAGAAGAAGAAGAGAAGAAGAAGAAGAAGAAAAAAAACCTTAATGCAGGCGTTCTCCGTCTGTGGGTCGCGTCTTTTTGATGGATCGAACAACCCTTCGCAGAGGTCGCATAAGACCGTCGAAAAACACATTCTGAGTGAAGTTGTAAAGTAGCAACGAAAAACAATTGACGGCTGGGTGTCATCACAACACAATGAACTGAATTAAAGTGTTGAGAATCACTGCCTGAAAGGATATACGTCTGTATATTTGACTGGTAATCGATTACTTGTGGGCATTTGAAAAACATACAGGATAGTATTTCGACTGCTAGCAGATGGCTAACCCTTCTGCAGGGAGAGAAAGAGAGAGAGAGAGAAAGAGAGAAAGACAGACAGACAGAAAGAGATAGAGCAGGAAACAGAGTCAGAAAGAGACACAGAGAGATACATAGAGTCAGGGAAAGGCACAGGGATAGAGAGACATCGAGAGAGACAGAGAAAATGACAGAAACTGAAACAGCGAGAGAGGCAGAGATATAAACAGAGACAGAGACACATAGAACGAAACAGAGACAGCCCACCCACAGAAACAGAGAGACAGAGAGAGATGGAGACATGGCAAGACGGGGCAGACAAAAGGAGACAAAGAGGCAGAGGGAGAAAAAGAGACAGGAGAGAGCCAGAGGGATACAGAGGAAGATAGAGGCAGGCAGAGAGACAGAAATATACAGAGTCAGACAGCCAGATAGGGAGAGACACAGTGAGAGAGAGAGTCATAGAGATATACAGAGACAGACTGCCATATAAGGAGAGAGACAGAGAGAAAGGGACAGAGACAGAGACAGATAGGGGGATAGCAAGAGATAGAGAGACAGAGAGAAATGAGATTGGAAGAGAGACAGAGAGAGATGGGGATAGAAAGAGATAGAGAGACAGAGAGATGAGATAGGGAGAGAGACAGAGAGAGGCAGAGGCACAGAGACAGAGAGAGAGAGACTGAGACACAGAGAGAGACAGAGAGATGAGATAGGGAGAGAGACAGAGAGAGGCAGAGACACAGAGACAGATAGAGATAGAGACTGAGACACAGAGAGAGACAGAGAAATGAGATAGAGAGAGAGGCAGAAAGAGGCAGAAACACAGAGACAGAGAGAGATAGAGACTGAGACTGAGACACAGAGAGAGACAGAGAGATGAGATAGGGAGAGAGACAGAGAGAGGCAGAGACACAGAGACAGAGAGAGATAGAGACTGAGACACAGAAAGAGACAGAGGTCGAGCCATACGGAATCAAACTGTGCAATACAGTTGATTCTCTCCGCCTACCTCTACATAAAACTCAGACTGTGAGGTCATTTATCAAGATCAGCTGGCTTTGTCTAAGCTATACTTCGTCAAGTAACCACAGAAAGAACAATAAGGACAAGAGACAACATGAGCAGACCATGTAATGCTAGCAAATGGACTGCATTATCCGTGTCTTTTATCATCATCACCAGCTTTCACTTTTGCCGGCAAGCGTCGTGGGTAGATATATTTCGGGGTCCACTACTCCATGAGTTTCTCTGGCTATCGTCAATAACGTATTAATGCTCTGTTTTTTTTCCCTGTAATCGATTCATCTTGAACGTCTTCGTTCTCTCAGATCAGTTTATCTTATGTTTAGCAGTTGAGTCATGAAAGCTAAGGTTGGTTAGTTAATCAACAGAATAACCTAGCACATCGGAGAAGTCTTTCTCCGTTGTCACTAATCGTACTACATCCCTGTTTTCCCATTGATAGTTCTCTATTCAACTTGTTGTTACCAACTTTTGCATTGAGATCTCCAATAATGCATAGAATATCATGGGCTGGTACTTTGAAAGCACAAAGAGCTTGATAATTGGTTAAAAAAGGAGAGACTTTCGGTTGTTCCGTAATAATCTATAAAAGACCTTCTGATTGATGATGAACGACTGTCTGTCTATGACATAATGGACATATTAAGTACTATAGGAGAGACAACGCTTGCCGGAGACCTTTAACACGAGTATACTGTTTTTTCTCTAACGCGGATGCAAAGTCTATACAATTGTAAGATACAAGGCTGTTTTTTTTTCCCTCCTGTTTTTTTTCTGACGGTACGCAAATTTACTTAGCACATTAATGTAGGCTTCATTTTTTCCCCAGCATTTCTATAATGTAAACTTTCTGTTATGTACCGGAACGTTTTATTAGACGCTCTGTGGCACATACTGCCACGATTTTTACAGAAAACACAGTTCTGGATGTATCTACCAAACGGAATAGCAGCACGTGAAAACCAAGCAATACCCGCCCACAGTCGTCACATCAAAGTGTGGATCAGAGTGTCCGAGCAAGTTTCAGACTTTTGTATGGATCTTATCACTTTGAGTCGTGAGTGCAGGGACAGACTAGCTGGCGCTGCAGAATCAGAAGTTCAACAAATGATTCATGACAGTTCCCTCCCAGGTGATGTGATTGTCTATACAGATGGCTCCTTGAAGAGTGACAAGCATCGCTTCAGAGGTCCCGGGTAGTTAACATCCTTTGGATATTTTCTCCAGGTCATGACGGTGTGTTAGGAAATGAGCAGGCAGATCGACTGACTGGTTCTGCACCGCTTGGTGGTGAACTGATGTGTGACAAGCTGGATTTTATGAGGTCTGTTTAGGAGATATTGAACAGTGCGGAGGCACAGATAGATCATTGCGGTCTGGGGAGAATGGCGCTGCGAGGAGTTACCAGTGGATCTGATCGGCGCTCAACACTCAGGGGAAAGGCAAGACGGATTTACAATCAGACAGTTACTGGTGCCATCATAATTGGAACTCTTCGCTTGCTGCTGAAGATGGGACGAAACGCTTATGGCGGTGTCCAAAGTGCTATGATGTCGATTTCTAATTCTACTTTCAACATTCATTCGTTACATCAGCCAGTACAGAACAGGATTTCTCGGCGTAAACACATTCAGAGACAAGTGTAAAAGAAGATCAGAACACTTTCGGGAACGCCAAACGTGCAGTGAAAGACGATGCAGAAGTGAACAATGAAGCATTGGTGTTGTAACTGGAGGCGCTATAATCTTACAAGATTATTTATTCAATTCCCTTCTCTGCGTCACAATGTCGTTGACACAGCGTGTTGTTTCAACAGTATGTCCCATTAAAAAAAATAATAACTAAATATATAACACAGCATGACTGGAAAAATCATCAGAGAGAGAGAGAGAGAGAGAGAGAGAGAGAGAGAAGAAAGAGAGAGAGAAAACTACCTACACATTTGCAACCGTCTTACATCATCCTTGGTTTGCCGACTGTTGCAGGTAGCCACAAAGTGCTGCAGGCGAAGTCATATCTCAATGTAGCTGCAGACACAGACCACCCTGTGCATGAAGCTCTGGGTGCAGTTAAGGGGCAGAGGCTGATAAGAGAGAAGTCATGGTTGGCTCAGGTAGAAGACACAATCAGACAGGTTTCATCCTTGAGAACATTAAGCGAGGAAAGGAGTCGGTCAAAGTGCCACCTGAACAGTCAGACTTGTGTAGGGTCATAATCACACTGAAACGGGAATGCAGAGACCGGCCAGCAGGTGCCACAGAGATGGAAATTCAGCAATTAATTTAAGATAATGCTCCTTCAGAGGATTTGATCATTTACACAGACGGTTCAGTGTCAAGAGGCAAAAGAAGTGCTTGGGGTTTCTTAGCAAAAGTTAATTGTCGACGTTTGGTGCAGGAGAGCCTAGAATATGATACCACAACATCCAGCTTAAGAATGGAGATGGAGGCGGTCACTGCAGCTTTCCGCTGTTAGAGAACACGACACACACACACCCACACATCGTGATTGTTACTGACTCAGAAAACATGCTGAGGAAGGTCAGGACAGGCATACTTCATACAGAGTGGCAAGCTTCACTGCGGAGGACACGGGTGAAGGTCTGTCTGGATTTTTTTTACCAGAACTCGACGGTGAGTTGGGAAATGAACAGGCAGACATACTGGCTGGCTCTGCACAATTTGGTGGAATACTTATGCATGATAAGGCAGACGTGGTTAGTGCCTTGTGGGAAAGCGTGTACAGTTCGGAGGAGCAGATAAATCACCAGTCTGGTGAGACTGATGCAGGCGGAATGACGAGAGGTTCTGGCAGATGCTCAAGGCTCAGAAGAAAGGCAAGACGGACGTTTAATCAAAATGCTACTGGCACTATTAACTCTTCACTGGCTGCTGAAGATGGGGACGGGGCGTTTATGTGAATGCCCCAAGTGCTGTGATGTCGGTTTTTGAATCAACTCAACTCTTACATCATACAATAAGACAGCCCACACCATTGCTGCCTTTTTAACCACCACTATCGCCACCTCGGTTATTTCAATTTTATTGCAAGTCCTTTAAAAGCTGCGTCATTTTGTGTAGCTCTTCTTTGAATTGTTCTGTTTCTTTCTTAGCCCTGCTATTTTTTTCTACTTTTCCGTCCCTCCTCTTCATCATCCTCCTCTCTTTCATTTGTCACAATCCTATCTCTGTATCGTCCTGCTCCTCTTCCATGTCTTCATACCTCCTCCTCTGCTACATTCTCCTCCTCCGTCTTCTTCTGTGTGCCCGGATCTGAGTTTTTTGTGCACCTCCGTTTTACTGGCATATTTGTGTGCTGCTAGTTGTTCCTTACCGCTCGGGCAGATGCACTCTGATTGGAAGGAAGCCCCCAATTAGTCGACTCCTACGACATGCATGTTGAGGAAGCAGTGGGTCTGTTCTGGTTTAGTCCACAATTGGGCCCCTGAACACACACAGAGAATATCCTTCTCCTTATCTCACTATTTCTTCTCCTCTCCTCCTTATCATCCTTCTTCTTCTTCTTCTTCTTCTTCTTTTTCTTCTTCTTCTTCTTTTTCTTCTTCTTCTTCTTCTTCTTCTTCTTCTTCTTCTTCTTCTTCTTCTTCTTCTTCTTCTCTATTCCTCTTTATCATTATCATCATCATCCAGATTCACCGGAACTACCTACCTCTGCTCCCTTTCTCCATCCCACATGTCATTGTATTTCCTCTTACCAAGTCAGTGAAGACATCATGCAGTGAGGCTAAAATCTTTTTCATCGCCTTCACCTCACAACCACGGAAAGTTCTGGTTGTTTGTCCAGCTCTGGACTTCAGACCTCGTTCTAGAACCTGAATGTTGCCTTCACATCCGTTTCACAGATCTGACACATTTGTAGGTTACATGCTTCTCTGGCAGATGCTTTCCGACTTCGAAGCAAGCCTCCAGTCAGGGGACGTTTACGACATCCATTTTGGCGAGGCAGTGGGTCTTTTCTCTCCCCCCCCCCTTTTCCACCACCCAACCCCACCCCCCCCCCACCCCCCACTGGGGCCCCGGAACAGACAAGGAGATGACTGCAGTAACATATACAAAGCCTTAAATAAAGCATTTACAATAGACACCCCCATTCCCTACAACACAACACACACACACATATCATTACACAAAATAAGAGAGATCCGGACATACACATACACAAGCATATCCAGACAGACAGACAGACAGAGAACTGTTAACTGTTAATAGTGTGCAGCGATTAGAGACAGTCAGACTTCAATCCCTTAGTCTTTGATTCTGGCAACGTGAAGGGTTCACATTCAGACATATCTTTTTGTTCGAAGGCAGTCTGCTTGAATAAATCACATGATTTCTTGCTTCTTTGTGCATCTCTACTTTGAGATTCATTAACTGGCCAGTGCCAGGTGTATCGCTAGTGTTGCTGACAACAGTATATAGCCAGACAATATTACAGGACTTGGTGGTTCAGTTTAGAAGCTAATGGGCCCGACTGCGATTCGCCAGAGTCTGTGGTTTAGGCGTTGCTGACTTGCTGCGTAATGCAGGATTCGATCACAGCTGCAGATAATTTGCCAACAGACCGAATGCGTTGGTTTCGACAATGGTATGGAGATCCCACCGTTTAGTGAGCAATGGCAAACTACTGAACGTAAACTTAACTAGAAAAACGCTACAGTTAAAAAAAAAGTAATGATGGGATTGGTTCTGCAACGTCCTGTAATGATATCATAACTAACATTCGTGATTCGTACAAATATGGTTCGATTTAACTTTGTGCTCTGTGAGGATGTAGATAAAAATAAGAACGAGATGGTATTCTATTTACCTGTTATTCTCGAAAAAGTTAATCGAATGTTTAATCTCCTGGTTTAATAGCAAAAACCCCTTACGTGTGTTGAATATTTGTCTCTCCCTTCTACTTGGCATCGTTCTTCAAATCCGTCTGTTCCTCTTTCTTCGTCATTTTATTCTTGATTTCATCATTTCAATATATCTTTCTTTCTGTTACGTCTCTTTCTTATTATCCTCTCCTTTCTTCCCATACATATTCCTCTTATTCTCCAAGCCTCCTTGTTTTCCTCTTTCTTCTTCTTCTGCTTCTTCTTCTTCTTCTTCTTCTTCTTCTTCTTCTTCTTCTTCTTCTTCTTCTTCTTCTTCTTCTTCTTCTTCTTCTTCTTCTTCTTCTTCTTCTTCTCCTCCTCCTCCTCCTCCTTGCGCCCAAACATGCTCATCAACCACTCCCTCTTTCTTTTTGTCTTCCTCTTTCCCATCTTCTTCCTTCTGTTGTTGCTGCTGGCTCATCTTCTTCGTCTTCGTCTTCTTTCTCTCCTTTCCCCGAGTACGAGGGTACGCTTGTCGCGGCGGATGTTTTGACCATGATAAAATCCCATGTGGATTCCAGGGCCACATTGTGTGGGGTGGGGGTGCGGGAATAGACTGCCTCCTACCAAACATGACGTGAAAGGCCACTAATCAGATGTGTTTTTCTTAAGTCAGTTAGAGAGGCGAGGAACCAATAGTCTCCATACAAATATGCCGTATCTGTAAAACCGAGGTGTACGCAAACTGAGGTTCTTGAAAAAAAACTTTAAGTTTACAAGTGGGTGAACATCTAGAACCTTCAGCCGGACTTTACAGCCTGTAAACACGAAGAAGAAGGGTTCAAATCAGCTTTGTCACTCTATATCACCAGCTTCGAGATTTGGTATGGAGTTATTAGGCACTTCCTGGAAGGTCGTGTAGTATTGGAGGGGGGGGGGGGAGGGGGAATGGGGGGGGGGGGGGGAGGGGGGGGTGGGGGGGGGGGGGGGGGGAGGGGGAATGGGGGGGGGGGTTAACTCTAGTCGGTGTTCATTTAAAAGTAACCCTACAACACGAAAACTCCTATGTTTTAGACGTGTCATGTGTTGGTTGTTGTCAGCGTGTTTATAGTTTACTGCGCTATTATTTCCTGTGTATGCTACTTTGGTTCCTTTGTCGCTATCAGAGTTCCCTGTTTGCAAGCGGTGTTCTTGCTTCGTCACTTCGCCTTCGCCGTGAATTTCCTTGACCTGTTAGCATTCTTGCATCTTACCCTAACCCTAACCGACGAGTATGAATACGTGGAGACTGTCGCTGCTTTTCAGTGCACTTCCTGCTGACAGTCCAAGATTACCCTTTTAAGGACCCGTCCCAAAAATTATCCCCCATTCGCCTATCACTGCCTAATGTCTGCCCAAAATAAACACTGGTTCAAGCCGAACTTTACGGGTAGCTGAGGGAATTACAGAATACAGGCAAATTCATACTAGAGACGAAATTGCAGATGTAGATAATCTATTTCGGACGAACGAAAGAAGAAGAAGAAGATGAGAAAACGAACTTTTACCCTAACACCCGCATACTTCAGGACCATTCCTGGAAATATCTAGAAATAGCCAACCAAATCTCGCAACCGAGGAGATGGGGTGACAAAGCTGAAAGCTCCCGAAAGAAGAAGAAGGACGCTGGTACGAGAGTCGCATAATGGAAGAAGCCGGGGCCCTCACACCGTAGTATTCTCAGACAGTACTGGGAGCACTGCAGGCAACTGTCATTGTAGAGAAAGCAGGCAGTTGTATTTCTTGTCACACGTTATCGATTTACACCCATCTGCGATTTAATCTGCTCTGATGACTGAATTACCGGCCTTTTAGTGAGCAGGTGCTGAGCTCTTTGACATGGAGGGATACAAAAACAACTGCATGTTGCGGACTGAATCTTTCAGCCTCACGGGCCGTTTTGATGATAAACTGCAGGGACCGCATCAAGCAGACCGATGCGTCTTATGTTGCAATACCATGGTGTTTTTTTTTTTCAAATAAATGACCCAGCTTCCATGTCGAGCCAACCTTAGATGGGCACTAGTGTATTGTATTTCATATACCCCACAGTTTTGCTTATTTCGTATTATTTGCCCCTTGGTTACTAGTCTGGGTCTTTGGTTTGTTTGTTTGACAGTTTCTTAATATTCACTACTATAAGGGGATAATTATGCAATCATGGTCAGTGTAGTTTGTCTCACACAATTTAATTCCTTCCCTTTTTGTTTTAGTTTACCTTCCTCAATTCCTTTGTGTCACCTCACTGTATCTGTCTTATCTTTATCTACAGAGACGTGTGTGTTTCTTGTCATGCTAATGAATTTCTGTATTTGTTTCTGTATGTTCTCATTGCCGTCAACATGTAAGCAATCCTTTGATGTCAATGACTTATTTAATTTTTGAAAATATTATTCCAGGGGTTTTTTCTTTCCTTTTTATGTAGCGTGTCGGCTCTGTGGCTAAGTCGATGCGAACGCTTCGTAATGCCGGGATGCCGGGCTCGATCCCAGCTGCGGGCCATGCGCCTTGCTTATGTTTTGACAGTGGTTTTAAGAAAGCCGACCGTCCAGGAGGCAATGGAAAACTACTAAACGTAAATTTGCCTTGAAAAACCACACAACAGCCGGGGCTGTTGGGGTTGGTTCTGCAACGTCCTGTAAAGGATACGCAACTTATCTTATGTAGGGTACATGTAGTATGATATGTTGTCCTGAAGGCAGTCTTAGCATAAGTTTTTCAGAATATGTTTTCCAGCATCTAAGTCTATATCTACATAATTTGTTATATGCTGAAATTGTAGGTCGTCCGAGACCTAATGTTAGGGCGGGTTCTATAAAATATTCGCTTGTAGCACACATTTTCCAGTGTGTCTTCCACATTCCGGTAATATACCTTTTGATTTGAAACTAACCCTCAGTTTTTTTTTTCTCCGAGGCCTGTTTCTATTATATTGGTTAGTTGCGTATCATTTACAGGACGTCGCAGAACCAACCCCAACAGCCCCGGCTGTTGTGTGGTTTTTCTAGGCAAATTTACGTCCAGTATTTTGCCATTGCTTACTCAACGGTCGGCTCTCTTGATACCACTGTCGAGAACAATGCAAGACGCCTGGCCCGCAGCTGGGATCGAACCCGGCATCCCCGTATTACGAAGCGTTCGCATCGACTTAGCCACAGAGCCGACTTCTATTATATTAGGAGAAGGAAAAACACTTACTTTATGTAAAATGTAGACATAAATCGAGCACACTACGGCGGTTAAGGTTTGAAGTTTGAACACGGACCAACATCATGACACACGGGTGGTAACCCATAAGTGCTCCGTTTTTCCTCTAACTCAAATCTGAGTCCGAAGAAGCTCAGCACAGTGCACAGTATAAAAACTTACGGTCAAAATGGACGCTAGGCGGGGGGCACTGTTTGAAGCCGAGGCAAATTGTTTGCTTGTGCTGGACGGTGGCTGATGCAGTTTTGCTCCATTTGTAGATTGGATATAGTTTCGTCGCCCAGCTTCTGAGTTGAATGCATGGCTTGACACTGTGAGCTGCGGATTTCATTTGAAAGGTTTTTTCGACTGTGACCAACGTGGTGGTGTGA
Source organism: Candidula unifasciata (assembly GCA_905116865.2). Taxonomy (NCBI): domain Eukaryota; kingdom Metazoa; phylum Mollusca; class Gastropoda; order Stylommatophora; family Geomitridae; genus Candidula; species Candidula unifasciata. The sequence continues at coordinate 110,188 of CAJHNH020007412.1, forward strand.
ACTTTAGATTCAGAAAATGGTGCGATTCCTGTCGTCGCAATGTTAGTGGTGCCCGTATGAGATTAAAATTGATCATGTGGGCAACTGCTGATCTGTTGGTGACTTCTGCGACCATCAATAATGAACTGCTTTTCTAATGTCGTACTGTTTGTGTTAGCACTTCGGATGGCTACTGTATGCTTTAATGCGTGTGTATGCTAGATACGCTGAAATAGCAGTCTGTCAATCTTTCCACACGGACTGTGATAAACATTCTGTGTGTTTTTCGTTGGCACGGGAGCGGAGCAAAGATGGGGTGACCCGTTTGCTATGAAGCTGAAACTTAGACTACCAGACTATCAAACTACCAGACAGTGCACAGGCTCTGTAGCACTGGCGAGGATCCTGAAATATTTTTGGTAGATTTTTAACTCCAAATTTTGCCCGGGCAGCGCCATTAGGCTACTCTTTTCGATTTCCAAATGCCAAGGAATTTTTTAAGTGCGCAACAATGTACACAGGCATCCGATCTCACTACCCAGAGACCAGGGGAAATTACTAAAAGTCCAAGTCCTTGTGAAAAATTCCCAGCCTTTACCGGGGATTATACCCGAAACCTCTAGTATTCGAGGCGGACACCATGCATCGAGACCAAGCAGCCCCCTCAGCGAAATATTATGACCTGTAAAAAGTTATATACAAGGTCCGACAATTCGGTAATGAGACTGATTTTATTACGACCAAGACAAAACGGCCATCTATGAAGCAAAGCAAGGAATCCAAAGAGACAACCTTCATCTATGATCAGGCAACTTTGCATCGCCGCCTGATAAGCAGACGACAAACAAGCCACCATTTTATTGACCTAGTTAGGTGTGCATTGTTACGAAATCAGCATGGAGCAAAAAGCCAACTTTAAATTATGTTTAAAACTGAGAAAAAGCGTCATTGAGATAATTGAATAATGCGACAAGTTTATGGGAATAATTGTTTATCTGGTGCACAGATCTTTATGTGGTATTCACGATTCACGAGTGGTGTAGAAATGATTACTAATGCAACTAGACCTAGACGCCCAATTTCTGTTTGTAATAATGAACTTATTGCAAAAGTCACAGAAAGGATACAAGAAGATCGCTGTTTTACTGTCTGAATGATGGCAGATGAATCTGAGAAACCCTTCATACAATTTTAGTGCAAGATTTTAGCAGAAAAAAAGTTGCTTGCAGCTTTGTACCGCATTCGTTGTCTGATGACCAAAAACATCAGCAGGTTGAGTACCCACGAGACATCATCAAAACATGAACTGTTGGCCCCAAAACAAGTGTGTGTTCTCCACCCTATTCCCCAGATTGGTCTCCATGTGATTATTTTCTATTCCAAAATTAAAATTACCTTTGAAAAGACGCTTCTTTGATGATATTGATGACATCCAAAGGGCCGTAACATCGACTTTTAGGGCCATAACAACAGAAGAACTACAGAGGTCGTTCCAGTGTTTGTTAGATCATGCCACTCGCTGTATCAATGCACAAATGGCTTACTTTGAATAAAATACAGGTTATATCTTCAACTATTGATTATTTTAATTTGTATGGAATTAGTCTCATTACTTTATCGTCAGACCTTGGATAAATGGAAAGACGAATGACGTGAGTGAGGTTAAAATATATGAATATCAGACACGCCTACGTGTCCAATTCTTAACTTTTTGAAAGCAAAGTCTGCTCGTCCAATTCTTAACCCTTTGAAAGCAAAGTCTGCTCGTCCAATTCTTAACCTTTTGAAAGTAAAGTTTGCTCGTCCAATTCTTAACCTTTTGAAAGTAAAGTCTGCTCGTCCAATTCTTGACCTTTTGAAGGTAAAGTCTGCTCGTCCAATTCTCAACCTTTTGAAAGTAAAGTCTGCTCGTCCAATTCTCAACCTTTTGAAAGTAAAGTCTGCTCGTCCAATTCCTAACTTTTTGAAAGCAAAGTCTGCTCGTTGGTTCCTTATTCCAAAAGTTATTAACTGGAATATATGAATAAAATACACTTAACTTCAGAAGGATAATATCTGCTTTGGGATTACGTTAACCTTAATAGTACTGCATTATTTATTCGTAGCCAACATAGAAAATAGTACCAGCTTCGTGTGGGAACAGTTAGTAGAAGTAACTTGGATCGAATGGCTGACTACGCATGGTAATGCCCACATATGCAATGACATCTATAATCATAACAAAGCACAGTGATTCTCAACCATCCTAATGCCGTAACCCTTTCATATAGTTCCTTATGATGTGGTGACCCCCCCCCCCCCCCCAACCATAAACATTTTTTAAATGCTACGTTATAACTTTAGTGAATATGTGTTTGCCAATGCGACCCCTGTGAAAGAGTCGTTCGACCCCTAAAGGGGTCGTAACTCACAGGCTGGGAGCCGCTGACATTGCATAACGTAATATTACATTACTTAATTCACTCCGCTGGTCAATCGATAGGTACATCAAACACATTTTTTTTAATGTGGAAACAACCAATTTTATAAAAACCCCAAAGAAAATAAGCTGCACATCGTCTACAGATCATTACAAAACCAACACCACCAGTATTTGGTGGCTGTTTCTGATTTTACTCGGCACATTGTCAGAATGAATGTCACTTGACACTTTTATGTTTTAGTTCGCCAGTGCTCCTTAAACGGTCGGCTCTCAATATCGCAGTGAAAATCAAGGCAAAACGGTCTGTTGTCAAGTCAAATCAACCACAGGTGGGGTCGAATCGAGCACTTTGAAAAAGTAAAAAATTGAAAGGACATTCGCGAAGCTTAAAGCACAAAAAACAGCAGACGCTATCTGACAACAAATGTAAAGGCCATCTTCACAAAGGCTTTGATTTCTGTTGCTCAGCCACAGCCTTGACGACTTTCTGATTGTGTGTTCTGTGGAACATCACTGGGGAACATCACTGGGGAACATCACTGGAGAAAATCACTGGGGAACATCACTGGGGAACATCACTGGAGAACATCACTGGAGAACATCACTGGGGAAATCACTGGAGAACATCACTGGAGAACATCACTGGGGAACATCACTGGAGAACATCACTGGAGAACATCACTGGAGAACATCAGTGGGGAACATCACTGGAGAACATCACTAGGGAACATCACTGGGGGACATCACTGGGGAACATCAGTATCTTCAAAATGTCCACTGTTAATTTTCGAGATCAAGTGAATAGCACATCAGACATGACCATAAATCTGATCTCCTCCTATTTCTTCCTGTGTTTTTAGGTCAACAACTCCCATTCTGTTCTGGTTGATGTGACTACAGTTGGCTCCAGCATTGTTTTCCTTTCTCGCCGCTCCAGTTATGCAGACTTTTCAGTAAAAAAATCATTTTTCAGGAAACCTAAATAAAGCCTCAAAGCGTTTGGTCTCTCGTATGGCACTGAAGACAGGAAAAAAGTCATAAAAGTCTCACTGTCAGTCACAGCGTCTGCTCTCTCATTGTCTTTCACACCGGCTTGACCGTGGCTACAAAAATAAAGGTGATTTTGCAACACGCCGCGTGTTGTATCAGATGGAGCCACTGTTTCTGTATGGCATGTACCCTGTGTTTAGTTCATCGTGCAGTCGGTGTGTAAAGACCTCGGTGATTCTGACGCATTTCCTTCCTGTAGCTAAAAGAATGGAATAGCAAATGTAAAGAAGGGTAGACCACTTTTGGCTATGAAGTCTGCTCATGCTTTTATTACATTGTAAAGGTTAGGTTAGGTTGCGTATCCTTTACAGGACGTTGCAGAACCAACCCCAACAGCCCCTGGCTCTTGTATGGTTTCTCTAGGCACATTTTACGTCCAGTAGTTTGCCATTGCTTTCTGGAATTGTAAAGGTACGGAATCGAATAACTTACTTGAATAACTCAACAACAACGATTCAGTACACATTTGTAGAAGTGGTTATGTGTTACTGACATCTCGTGTACAAAACTTGTGGATACTTTTTGTGATGAAAACTGGAATGCTCATCTCCTATGGGTTGAGTAGGAGTACTTTTGCTTGGAGTATAGAATGAAACGGGCGTTATGTGACCTAGATCTGTGGTACAGAGAACACATGAGGAAGAGAAACAGTATGCCCGGGGCTATTCCCTGCAGCAGGTTCCACGATTATCAACAGTTAAAACGTAAGTACTGCATCCTGTCCTTTGTTGTTTGTGTCTTCTGATAAATAAAAAATAAAAATAAAAATAATTCATGAAAGTGACAAGAATGGACTACTGTAGATTATCCCTCTTTGGGTGGGGGGGGGGGGGGGTGGTCTCTATGGCGAAGTAGTCATGACGTTTGCCTCTCGCTCTAAAGGTCGTGGGTTCGTTTCACGGGTGCACCCTTCAGTTCACCAGTGCAAATTTTACAGAGATCCACAGGGGTGGTCGCCGGAGCTACGGTGTTCGAGCACTGATCGGCACTTTCGGAAGGTGGCTAACCGTTCTACGAAGAGAGACCGAGCCATAAGGGATAAAACCCGATGCAATGAAGTCGATTCTGTCGAATTTGATCTCTGTTTATCCATTTGAACGTATGTCTGTACATTGGGAATAAAATAAATACGTATTAATAAGAAAGACTATTATGGCCTTCGGAGAGTCGCTGTGGCCATGACGGCTAGACGCCCACCGACGGGTCGGAAGGTCGTGCGTTCGGTTCCCGACGGAGCCAGACTCTTCACATATGACCTTGACTTCCAGGTCGACCCAGCTTTGAGTGGATACCAGATGCAGTCCTGGGAAGTAAAGGCGGCCTGTCTGATGCTGACCATATCACCCACCAAGTGCCGATTGG
>CAJHNH020007412.1:127500-270000 GCA_905116865.2 Candidula unifasciata
AGTGAACAAAGGCAGCTTTGGGGTAAATAATTAGAATTTTTGCCTGAACACCATTTTCTTTTCCGGCCATTGTCGAGCACCCATCATAACCTTGACCCAGCACATTATTAAGGAGAAGACCAAATGTTTTGCACTGTTGAATATATCGTGGCGGCGTCCATACCTTTCAGCGGAGAAAATCCGAGGAATTCCTCACGAATCATAGCGTTCTCAATAGACGTATCTACAAACCGGACTCCCATTGATAACTGTTCTGTTCCTAAGATATCAACTGTTTCATCGGCTATGATCGAGAATCCAACAGCATTGTTAGCAGCTTTTAAAATGTCTTCTCGCAGAGCTTGTTCAAATTGATCAAATCATTCTGCGTTCGGTGTGTGATGTGTAACGTGCATTTCCAGCAGCTGTATCAAAATGTTTTTTTTTTAAATACCGTCTCCTCCCTCAATTCGACACGCATAAAGTTGTTCGACATTCATTTTGGTGCTATCTTTCCCATGAATTGCCAAATCATGTGTTCCCCAAAATAAGATTGTTGAAATAATATGATACAGTTTCTTTCTGTTTTCTTCAATAGTTCGTTTTACAGAATTATCTATCTGACAAATAATATCCTTTTTTGGATCTCTAATGGTTGACGCGAAGTGTTCAGCATCTTGCTGAGACCCACGATGCCATGCTGGGTGGTATGGTTTCTGGCACATTCATTAAAATCTTTGTACTTTGTACAAGGAGTAGTAATGAAGGCACCTTGAATTCCTCTTTGAACTGGCTGCTGAAATAAAACACAGAAAATGCAAAAAGCACCTTTTAGCCTAGGTGAATATGATAACCATGGAGTATACTGGGTTAGCCAAGATTCCCTGAAACAACGTTTTCCACTTCCTGACATGTAGACTTCAAAATCATATAAATTAAAATAGATGATTTATATTTTACTAATACTTTTTTGGCGGCGACGTGCGTGGAAGATGAAATTGACTAGGATTTTGATATCAGAAGGTCCCACGCCCGTCGGCCAATCTGCGCTTTTGCGGTTGACATTAAGGAGAGCATGTAATATAGTTAATGTATGGTAAGGTTTAGTAATACTCACTAAGAGCCTAAGGGTTAACAACTCATGGCTTCTGGATACTAAAACAAACAAACAAACAAACAGTAATACTCACGTCTCGATTCACAAGTTTATTTATATAAAGGCTACAGGAGTATTTGCTTGGGTAAATACAATAAGACGCGCGGAGTTTACCTGACGCGGCACTTGCTTCAGACAGCAGGGAAAGAATGACCATTTTCAATCAATCCAGGGGGAGGGGGGGGGCAAGTGCTCCCCCTTGCCCCTCCCTGCGGGCGCCCATGTTGTGAGATGCAACTTTATTCTGTTTTGAAGCCACACCCTGGCTCTTGCTAGGGGCCGCAATATAGTCCGACCATAATTATAGTCTAATAGCTGAACGCGGTTTCTGGGACCTCTCCACGGGTGATTCTCATCCACGTGGTGGCACTCTCTCATCGGGTGTTTATCGCTTGTGTCCTAGTGGGGTAAAAGTCTACTACTACTATTTTATAAATCCTTCTGTCCCATAGTAGTATTTTAATTTCTGTGTAAATATGATCGTTATTCGTTCGTCCATCACACGTGATGAGGACCACTCTTTCTTTCATCCGTCATGAAACTGCAGTTAAATGTTTATGAGTCCGGAGGTGACTTTTAAGTCCATCACATCCCCAGACAAATCTAGGACAATCACAAAAAAGCATCGTACTCGCCCACACGAGACCGCAGGTTCCACCTGGTTGGTGAACTGGTTATAGGTGTCCTAATTATAACCAGAGTATCTGGGATCTGCCCTGCTGGTTTACTATCTACATTAGGGATGTTTAACATTATGATGGCATGGTAAACCTTTAGGTAGCAGCCCGTAGCCGACAAACTGATGGATCCATGAAATAGCAAATGCAGACCCACACACACATTGAACCGCATGATACATCCCAACAGTAGGGCAGACTCACACACACATTGGACCGCATGATATATCCCAACAGTAGGGCAGACTCACACACACATTGGACCGCATGATATATCCCAACAGTAGGGCAGACTCACACACACATTGGACCGCATGATACACCTTAACAGTAGGGCAGACCCACACACACATTGGACCGCATGATACACCTTAACAGTAGGGCAGACTCACACACACATTGGACCGCATGATACACCTTAACAGTAGGGCAGACTCACACACACATTGGACCGCATGATACACCTTAACAGTAGGGCAGACTCACACACACATTGGACCGCATGATACATCCCAACAGTAGGGCAGACTCACACACACATTGGACCGCATGATACATCCCAACAGTAGGGCAGACTCACACACACATTGGACCGCATGATACACCCCAACAGTAGGGCAGACCCACACACACATTGGACTGCATGATATACCCCAACAGTAGGGCAGACTCACACACACACATTGGACCGCATGATATACCCCAAGAGTAGGGCAGACCCACACACACATTGGACCGCATGATATACCCCAACAGAAGGCCAGACTCACACACACATATTGGACCCCATGATACACCCTAACAGAAGGGCAGACCCACACACACATTGGACCGCATGATACACCCCAGCAGTAGGGCAGACCTACACATACATTGGACCACCTGATACACCCCAGCAGAAGGGTAGGCCCACACACATATTGGACCGCATGATATACCCCAACAGAAGGGCAGACCCACGCACATATTGGACCGCATGATATACCCCAACAGTAGGGCAGACCCACACACACATTGGACCGCATGATACTCCCCAACAGTAGGGCAGACCCACACACACATTGGACCGCATGATACACCCCAGCAGTAGGGCAGACCCACACACACATTGGACCGCATGATACACCCCAACAGTAGGGCAGACCCACACACACATTGGACCGCATGATACACCCCAACAGTAGGGCAGACTCACACACACATTGGACCGCATGATACACCCCAACAGTAGGGCAGACTCACACATACATTGGACTGCATGATATACCCCAACAGTAGGGCAGACTCACACACACACACATTGGACCGCATGATACACCTTAACAGTAGGGCAGACCCACACACACATTGGACCGCATGATACACCCCAGCAGTAGGGCAGACCACACACACATTGGACTGCATGATACACCCCAACAGTAGGGCAGACTCACACACACATTGGACTGCATGATATACCCCAACAGTAGGGCAGACCCACACACACATTGGACCGCATGATACATCCCAGCAGTAGGGCAGACTCACACACACATTGGACTGCATGATATACCCCAACAGTAGGGCAGACCCACACACACATTGGACTGCATGATACACCCCAACAGTAGGGCAGACTTACACACACATTGGACCCCATGATACACCCCAGCAGTAGGGCAGACCCACACACACATTGGACCGCATGATACACACCAGCAGTAGGGCAGACTCACACACACACACATTGGACTGCATGATATACCCCAACAGTAGAGCAGACCCACACACACATTGGACTGCATGATACACCCCAACAGTAGGGCAGACTCACACACACATTGGACCGCATGATACACCCCAACAGTAGGGCAGACTCACACACACATTGGACCGCATGATACACCCCAACATTAGGGCAGACCCACACACACACATTGGACCGCATGATACATCCCAACAGTAGGGCAGACCCACACACACACACATTGGACTGCATGATACACCCCAACAGTAGGGCAGACTCACACTTACATTGGACCGCATGATACACCCCAACAGTAGGGCAGACCCACACACACATTGGACCGCATGATACACCCCAGCAGTAGGGCAGACTCACACACACACACATTGGACTGCATGATATACCCCAACAGTAGGGCAGACTCATACACACACACATTGGACTGCATGATATACCCCAACAGTAGGGCAGACCCACACACACATTGGACCGCATGATACACCCCAACAGTAGGGCAGACTCACACACACATTGGACCGCATGATACACCCCAACAGTAGGGTTTAAAAAAGTAGACTTAAGGACCCTTTTCCACTCCTTCAGACCGTATTTGGCATATATTTCTAGACCTATATTTTATAGACCAATCTGCACTCGGTCAGGGATGTGGTCAGCAACGCACCGGTCGCCTTTACTTCCCAGGACTTTACCTTGTACCCATTTAAGCCTGAGTCGACCTGAGAGTCAAGGTCATTTTTTGCCATATCAAAATGTCTGGCTTTTTTTCGAATTTGAACCCCCGACGTTCAGATTCACAGGTCAGCGTCTAGCCGCTACACCACGGTGGCTTTCAACTGTAGAGGACTGCAGTGTAGCTGTTATACGGTTCAACAGGGTGTCCTGGAATTGTGCGCGTGGGATCGTCATCCATGAGATTATAAACTTATAAACTGCAGTCAGGAAGAGGATATATTTTACAAAAATCTATACTTTTGACTTCAACATTTATCATCATCATGTAGCAGGCCCTTTGCAGAACGTCGCTCCAATCACGGTCTACCTGAAAGAAATCCGGTCTCTTGCCAGCTCTCCCGCCCCATGTACTTTCATATTTAGGGAGTCACTTATATCCTGTGCCCATCTTCGTGTTGGTCGGCCCCTGCCCTTCCTTCCTGGTACCATGCCTTCTGCTTTTAATTTTTTTTTTATTCACCATGGCGCTTTGGATTCCATAATTAGTTTCTTGTGATAATAGTTTGGTAGTTTCCCCTTAATTTCCACATCCACATGGCTATAGACTATGTCCTCAGTCTTCGGAGCCTTTTAAATTGCCAGGGCAAGTCAGTGCCTGCTCTGTGATGTTCCTGCTAACAGCAGATGGCACCCCCACAGGTGTCCACTTATCCTGGCTGATACTTAAGCATTAGCTGCTTAAAACTAGAACGTCTAAAGATATACAGCCACTACTTACTGGTATCGAAGGAGTTAATGCTTGATATCCGTAACAAAAGATACAGACCTCGTTGAGCCAGGTAACAGGAACATGAAAAGGTAAACAAATGGTTTGCAAAAACGAGAACGTCGACAAAGACGCCAAACGTTGATAGGATATGTCAGAGATGCTAAACTGGATTCCATCAATAAAATGATAGCCCTGGATAGAATAGAATGGTGTTCTATACGAATGAGTTCTATACGAATCGAATTCTATGCGACGTATAAAGCGCATAGCACGATGGATGTGATGGCTAATATAGTAAAATAGTTTGTGTTCACCGGTTGTAAACTCCAGCTGAAAGTTCATCCACATCTGTACTTTAATCTTGTTCGAGAAGCTGTCTTGCATGCATATTAGTTTTACGGTTCTGGCTTGTTTGTATGCAGACTACTGGTTGCTTGCCTCTCAGGCAAATGCACTCCGATTTCAAAGGAAACCCTTAATTAATCGACTCTTATGACATGCTTTTGAGGGAGGCATTTGTCATATCCCCCCCCCCCCAAACCCCCCTTTTTTACAAAAAGGCTCTGGAACCTACACGGGGAGTTAACCGGACGAATCATCTTCTTCTCTCTTGTCACGTGTCCATGTATCTTAGCTAGTTCTATTTAACGGACTCGCTTTTGTATTAAGTTTACAGTTGGTCGTGCGTAAAATTACATCTGTTCCTATGGTGATTCTCCAAAGTTATTCACATGTGACATGATCAATTTCAAATGTGGTAACTACAGCTTTCATTTTCTTTTGTGTTAACTGTGATGTCCTTTTATATGTAGCTAGTTCATCTACGTCAATGCCAGTGTGTTTGTTTATTTGCCATAGGTAAACTGCCATACAAAAGGGCACCACAAAGGGAGGGGCACTACATAAAATATCAGTAGCCTTGAAGTGTAGCGTTTATTGTCTTAGTTGAAGTAGATTAAAAAGTCATACCAGAACAGCACAGCAGGTTGGGTGCCTTATCTCTGTTAAGCGTAGAGGCAGATGTGTTACACGTGATTAGTCTGAAGTTCTGATCAAACCTCCTTTTTTTTTTAAAGGAGGTGAAAACCTTATAAATATAATATAGTCGAAGTTGCAAAAAAAGACATTATTTGCATTCTTACTGTAAGTCTGTTTAATTTCGATAACTACAATATTACTATATGGTTTGTTTGAACAAAGAAGACACAAACAATAGATTTGCACAATTTATTGCCCGGCATATTTCGCTGTATCTCGTCAGGTGCATACTACAGTAACAATTACATAAATGAAGCAAATAAGTAAATCCTTTATATTTACTTCATTTATGTAATTGTTACTGTAGTATGCACCTGACGAGATACAGCGAAATATGCCGGGCAATAAATTGTGCAATCTATTGTTTGTGTCTTCTTTGTTCATATTTACAACGGGGATACATTGCTTTGATATGGCGTATGTATGTATATATATATATATATATATAGATATATAAGGACACCAGCCCCGTGTTAACACATGGCCCTACTGGGCACTTGTCCGGGGCCCCAGGAGCACAGGGGCGCCATGCTATTCTATATATGGCAAGGGATCATTATAATTTAATTCATGTGAATGGTTGTCCATAATGCCGTTAAGACAGCTCTGAGGGGGGGGGGGGGGGGGAAGGGGGAAGGGGGGAGAATGCAATCTATTCTATACGAAGACAAATCGATTGCACCTTTTCGATTATGCTCTACAAATCCAGTAGGTCCGATCTATAAAGATATGGATTTAGCACCACATATCTGATGTTCTTTCACTTGTTTATATGACTCTAGGGCAGAAGATGAATGTAACAGGGTGTATTCTTTCTTACCACAGGTGATATAGACGACTCTGGCGAGCCTGCAGACATGTACATACAGAACGTGCCTACAGTCACAATTGAAACCATTTCCACGCCTTTGCTGAAACAGAGAAAAAGCCTGCAAGAAAGTGAGTACATATTGCACCATTATCATGTCTATAGCTTTCCTGTGTTTGTGTGTGCGTTTATTTTCTTCTTTCTCTTTTCACCCTAAAACAATTTAGTAAATACGGCTATGTGGCTTAGATGTTCGTCTTCTCTTCTTTTGCTCTTTTTCCCCTAGTAATCCGTGTGGGTTCCGGAGTCCCACTGTGGGGAAAAGAATAATAAAGCCACTGCATTTCCAATAAGCATGTCGTAGGAGTCGACTAAATAGGGGCATACTTTGATGTTAAAGTACATCTGCCTGAGAGGCAAGGAACCAAGTGTCTGCATACAAATAAACCAGATCTGTGTAGCGGATTTACACGCAACAGTCAGGTTATGGAACAAGACTAAAGTCTGAAGGTGGACGAACATCCAGAACTGTCCACCAGTGTTTACAGCCGGTAAACACGAAGAAGATGAAAAAGGAGATTTCACCTGTGGTGCAAATCCACTCAATTAACTAACGCCAAGTCGGCGTGTACTTTACTGTCGCTCACCCCATGTTCTCTCTGTCTCTTTTAACTCTATGTTCTCTACCTCCCTTCTCCATGTTTGTGGTTTACCTTTATTTCTTTACCCTTGTGGGTTCCATGGCAAAGACATTCTAGTTAAACTATTTACTTGTTCTAAACCTAGAAGTTACAGAAGGTCTTTCATAATTCTGTAGTATCAGGATTTGATTGCAACGGGGGGAGGTTTACATATAACAGGGATATTCAGCTGGTTGTCTGCGGGCTAAATCTGGCCCTCAGAGGCCTGGCAAGACCTGACAAGAGTGCCCTGGTATTATCTACCACAGCGAGCCACACGGAAACGCTACAACGGGTATAGAGCTAACGGAAGCCTCGGAAAATAGGGAGTGCTTGACAGAGCTCATCAACGCATGTTACATCTCCCCTCTACACTTTACATAGGTACAGGGTGGAAGAGAGAGCAGAAAGAAGAAGAAGAAAGAAGAAGAAGAAGAAGAGAAAGAAAGAAGAAGAAGAAGAAGAATAAGAAGAAGAGAAGAAGAAGATGAAATGAAGAAGAAGAAAGAAGAAAAAGAAAGAAAGAAAGAAAGAAAGAAAGAAGAAAGAAAAGAAGAAAGAAAGAAAGAAAGAAGAAAGAAGAAGAAAGAAAGAAAGAAAGAAAGAAAAGAAAGAAAGAAAGAAAGAAAGAAAGAAAGAAAGAAAGAGAAAGAAAAGAAAGAAAGAAAGAAAAGGAAAGAAAGAAAAAGAAAGAAAGAAAGAAAGAAAGAAGAAAGAAGAAGAAAGAAAGAAAAGAAAAAGAAAGAAAGAAAGAAAGATAAGAAAGAAAGAAAGAAAGAAAGAAAGAAAGAAGAAAGAACAGAGAAGAAAGAAAAAGAAAGAAAGGAGAAAGAAAAAAAGAAAAATAAAGAAGAAAGAAAGAAAAGAAAGAAAGAAAAGGGAAAAAGAAGATATAAGAAGAAGAAGAAAGAAAAAAGAAGAAAGAATACGAAGAAGAAGAAAAAAAGAAAGAATACGAAGAAGAAGAAAAAAAGAAAGAATACGAAGAAAAAGAAAGAATACGAAGAAGAAGAAAAAAAAGAAAGAATACGAAGAAGAAGAAAAAAAAAAGAAAGAAAACGAACCAACGAACGAACGAACGAACGAACGAACTTTATTTTTAAAGGGTCACAACAGGCCCGTCTTACATTCGGCACTTCCAAACACCTGTCTTTCACACTGCATCTGTATTTCATCAATAAGCATGTTATATTCATCTGATAATATGCATATTATGAATATCAAAAAAGAGGAGGGAATAAAGCACAGAAGCATGGGTGGTAAAATGCATGCACACACACACACACACACACACACACACACACACCGAATCATTTAAACACACCCACATACCTTCACACACCCACATACCTTCACACACACATTAACACACCCCATTCACCCACATACATACCTACATACCCACACAGACATGCACATTCCACACACATACAAACATACAGATATACTCACACAGGCTCACCCATAGAAACAAAGGCACACACACACAAACAGACATACGCGCACACACCAAATCACACACGCAGATACACAGATACAGACACACATATGCGACACACACACACACACACACACATAAACCGGCATACAGACACAGACAGACACATATGCACAAACACACGCAGACACAAACACAGATACACTCGGAGACACCCACACACACGTGCTGATGCTCACGCAGACACATACACTCAACCACAGACACACACACACGCAGAAGCATACGCAGGCATTCATACACACAAGCACACGCACAGATACACACAGACACACACCCACAGACACACACCAAAAGAAGAACAAGAACCAGAAGAAGAAGAAGAAGAAGAAGAAGAAGAAGAAGAAGAAGAAGAAGAAGAAGAAGAAGAAGAAGAAGAAGAAGAAGAAGAAGAAGAAGAAGAAGAGGAAGAGGAAGAGGAAGAAGAAGAAGAAGAAGAAGAAGAAGAAGAAGAAGAAGAAAGGAAAAAAGAAAACGAAAAAGAAATAAAAAGATAAAGAAGAAGAAGAAGAAGAGGCCTAACAAATGTTCCGCGAATCATTGCCTACTGTAGTGTGTTTGTGGCATTTTCTTTTCTGAGATTAGGGCCCTCTGGCCCGCGACGATCTCCATTTTTAACACTCTGGCCCCTGGGAAACTTAACTGAATAACTCTGACATCGTTCTGCTGACTTTCGGGCAGTGGTAAGAGAGTCTCACCGTGGAAATAAAATGGCTCACGACGTAATATTCAGCATTTGAAACACCTCAGCATCGCACACTACATTGGCCCAATGTCGACAGCACATCAAAAGCACTTTCCAGTAATCCAAGCAGTCAATTTATTGGCTGCACTTTCGTGCAACTGTGCAATCGCAGCAGTACAGTGCAATCCACTTTACTCAACCAGTTCCCACTGTGTTGTGGGGCGTTCAACTGTTCTCGGTTAAACTCGGTTAATTAGAGTACAGTGGTTGGAGAGTTGAATATGTGATGGGCGTTTGCTGCAGTGGGGAAAGGGGAGGGGGGTTGGATTTCGACGAAATTAGTGACCCGGTGCTTAAGGGGTTAGTTGGTAGAAACCTTTCACAATGCCATTCTCAACACACCAAGGTACGCGGTTGGCGTTTTAGTTTAAAAACTATTTTCATAGCCTTGGATTTTGTCACAAAGACACTAACCACCAGTGGCGAGGCGTGATGAATTCCACGTGTAAGCGTTAGCAGGTACGATTATACTGGAAACGGTATTATTATTGAGAAATTATCCTTCTCGTCTCTTCGCTGTTAAGATTTTGCGTGCGCAGCTAGCGTGGTAAAACTAGTAACTAGTAGCCAATGGAAAGTGTCCGCTACGATTTAACCCGTTACATGCACGCCTTATTACTGCCACTATGCCACTTGTTTCTCGGCGATAAATTGAACCCTGATCTCCCGCATAACAGGCGGGTATACTAACTACTATACGACACAGAACACTAATGGTTTATGCATTTTTTAAAGCAAACTTTTAGACAAACGGCTTGTGTTAAGTTAAGATCTAACTAAAGAACTTGGCATGTCGATTTATTAGAGAAGCTGGTTGCATTTGGAGTGTCATTATTCCGTAGCTGAGATAATAAAATTGGCTATCAGGTAGAACTAGGGCAGGTTTTATCTGTAGCACAGCTGTCAAGAGCCTTGTGCTCAATTGTAGAACTATTATCGTGTTATTTGTTATTTTTATGTAAGGTTTAGAGTCATTGTGATTTATATCGTCGTTCTTTTATTATTGTTATTTTTTTAGCTTCTTCTTCTGCTTCACCATCTTCTTCTTCTTCTTCTTTTTTCTTCTTTCTTTCTTTCTTTCTTTCTTTCTTTCTTTCTTTCTTTCTTTCTTTCTTTCTTTCTTTCTTTCTTTCTTTCTTTCTTTCTTTCTTTCTTTCTTTCTTTCTTTCTTTCTTTCTTTCTTTCTTTCTTCTTCTTATATTTCTCCTACCTGCCCTTTTACAATCTCTTGTTCTGCCTTTCCTGTTCTTTTGTTTGAAGCTTGTTTACCTTCTGCCATCGTCTTTTATTAAAGTCCAAGAGAAGAGAATCTCGCTGCGTGTTCGTTTATTTCTTCGTGTTTGTCTTGGTGATGCTCAGTGTTGGCTTCTTCTAAACTTTTTCAGTCCCAGGAGGCCCTATCTAATGTCCGAGGGAGTTATAAATAGCAATACTAAACTCATAGCCTTACTACTCCCATAGAAGCCACATATACAACCCGTACAGACAACATACACGCTGTAAGAGTTTTTCAGAGCCCCTCACTAAACACAATATAGTTATAGTTTAAGTCAAGGGGATCGAGTTCGATGCATCGGGTTTTATCCCATATGGCTCAGTCTCTCTCCGTCAAACGACCAGCCGCCTGCCGACAGCGCCGCGCAAAACACGACCTCCGTAGCTCCAGCGACATTTCCCAGGGATCTCCGTAAAAATTGCACTCGTGAACTAAAAGGTGCAGCCGTAGAACGAACCCAGGATCTCCAGAGCGCTAGACAAACGGCTTGACCACTTCGCTACAGAGACCCCCTAAACACAATATGTAAAAACATAATATCTTGACTGGTATATGTGAATTGTGCCCATTCACACATAGAACGTTGTTTAGGACAGAAAGAGTTAATATTGTTAACTACCATAGTCTTCTCTTTGTTCAAAATATTATCTAATGCACACTTGCAGTGCGCCAAATGCTTGCCCTACTTGGTATTTTATCTGCTCGCGTTCTGCTAGAAACACTGTTATCTTCTTCTTTACGTCCTCTGACAGCTTCGGGTGTCGAGTGAGATATAAGGTCGTGCTTCGTGCTTCGACCATATAGACTCATCGTGGTGCTATATAGTTTCTTGCTCTACGTTCATCTTCTCTTTTAGTATATGCCTTGAATGGTAAAGCATCAGAAGGCATTCTCTCTAAGTGGGTAAACCACTTCATTTGCTGTCTATGTATGTAATTTAGAATTGGTTCTGTGCCGACTTTATCTCGTGTGACCTTATTCCTGATTTTACCTCTTCTGGTCACTCCTACAGTCTTTCTCAGGCACCTCATTTCCATGGTTACTAATTGTCTTTTATGTTTTGTCGTGAGTGACCAAATCTGGCACTGATAACATAAGCTGGAAATGAATATGCTTTGTACGAGATGTTTCTTTGTGCTGATTGTCACTAACAGACATAAACAAATAGACATGAATTCATCGACATTTACAGAAGAAAAAAAGAAGATAGATACAAGGGCACAGCAGACAGCACAGAAATCTAAAGCTGTAGTTACCATGCCGGGAATGTAACCTGTCACCTCCAAATGCGGAAAGCACCTCGCTGCATGAACACATGTACACGCATGACCAACTATGACACTCCAAAAAGCTGTCTTTATTATAATGTCTGTCGTCAGCTTGAATCCACAACCATGGGATACGGACGGAATTAGTCTAATAACACTTAAATGGAACCACAAATTACACAGATTCATTTTTAACCGAGCATAGATCAGATAACAAACATAAAAACAATTACAAACACATCAGACTGCAATGCTACATCTGAATTTAAAAAAATAGATTACTTTTCCGTTGATATTCAGTCACCTGTCACAGGAGGCGGGAGCACGAAGACAACTGATCACAGACATCAGAAGGAGACAGTCATCATTTTTTTGGCCATGTTATGAGAAGAGGAAAAATGGAACATGTTGTGACCACTGGAAACGTGGAAAGAGGGAAAGAGAAAGACAACGAAAGAAGATTCTTGACAGTCTTGTTGCATGGCATGGAAGTGTATCAGCACACACACACTGATACATGCTGCAGGAGATCGCAGATTGTGGAGAGGCATAATCGCCCACTCCAGTCGGCAAGGCACCTGATGATGACGATGATTCTGTCGAGGCAATTCTTCAACTTGCTTATGTTCAAAAAGCTTGCGGAGCACACCTATGCCAGTGCACTGTGTCTATTTGGGTGTGTTGTATATGTGTGTAGCCAGTGCACTGTGTGTATTTAGGTGTGTTGTATGTTTTTGTAGCCAGTGCACTGTGTGTATTTGGGTGTGTTTTATGTGTGTGTAGCCAGTTCACTGTGTGTATTTAGGTGTTTTATATGTGTGTGTAGCCAGTGCACTGTGTGTATTTAGGTGTGTTTTATGTGTGTGTAGCCAGTGCACTGTGTGTATTTAGGTGTGTTTTATGTGTGTGTAGCCAGTGCACTGTGTGTATTTAGGTGTGTTTTATGTGTATGTGTAGCCAGTGCACTGTGTGTATTTAGGTGTTTTGTATGTGTTTAGCCAGTGCACTGTGTGTGTATTTGGGTGTGTTGTATGTGTGTGTAGCCAGTGCACTGTGTGTGTATTTGGGTGTGTTGTATGTGTGTGTAGCCAGTGCACTGTGTGTATTTAGGTGTGTTGTATGTGTGTGTAGCCAGTGCACTGTGTGTATTTGGGTGTGTTTTATGTGTGTGTAGCCAGTGCACTGTGTGTATTTGGGTGTGTTGTATGTGTGTGAACCCTATGTACAAGCATACAAATAGATGTTTGTGTATGGACGTGTCTGTGATACATTCGTTTGTGAATGCGTCAGAATCGACAGGAAAACTGACAACAAAGTCCGGTTGGCGTGGAAAGAAAAATTCAGGCCTTGATTTTCAAGAATTTTCTAGAAGAGTTGATAATATCTGTAACACAAATGGGTCTGTCGATCGACACCTGAGAAGCTCGTGGGTTTTTATGACTCATGATGGAGGTTGAACTGTAAAAGAAGTGTGGTGCTTTTGCTTAGAATACAGTCAGACTATGAAGGTCATGGCGGTGATCAAGGCAGTTAGATGGCTTGAGACATGGACTTTCAATGAGGCGTGTTTTCTCAGTGATTCAAAGAGTATGTCTAGGAACACAGAGATGGCTTGGACTTGAAGAATGTGTTTAGGGGTCTAAAAAGCGGTCACGGTTCACAAAGAACCATTTTATCATTTTCATGCCAGCAGATGCAGGTGTACAAGGAAATGAGCAAACTGATAGACTTGCGGGTAAGGTTACTAATGCAAGAGACAAACGAGCGGTTGACTAGGCTGACAAATTCAATGTTTAGTTCTTCTTAAAATTTCATGCCTTATAGCGTTGGTAGTCATGTCTAGCCACAACCTTTGTCTCGTATACTTTCAATCAGCTCTGACACAGATGAAGATGCCATGATGTCAGACTGTCCAGCATCTTTTGCCTCGGTCTCCCTCTGCCTCTTCTCTCCTCCATCTTTCCTACTGTTACGATTTACTTCATGAGATCCTATGAGATCCAATCTTCTATGAGACATAAGAAGTTTGCCAGAGGATTGAATTGCAACTTTAGTCAGACTGCAAGAACATTGAGTTAAACAGGGTGTGACCAAACACGAGCAGTATTCGGGAAGCCAAAGAAGAAGAATAAAACAGCAAAGAACGATGCCATCAGTTGTGCATTTAGTGAAGAGGAGCACTTATGGTCTACTTTGATATTAAAAGAGGGTAATCTGTCGACTAACTAGAATGTGTGCGTGCGTGCGTGCATGCGTGCGTGTGTGTGTGTTCCAGTTTTTTACAATGCATATGTCATTAAAATTTAGGGCTGACTGACTGACTGACTTTCTACGCCACCAGGACATGACACAAGCGATAAACACCAGAAGACACAAAGTGCCACCATGTGGATGAGGATCACCGTGGAGAGGTCCCAGAAACCGCGTTCAGACAATTGGCCATATTTATGGCCTGCATATATTGCGGCCCCTGGCAAAAGCCAGAGTGGGGCGACATTTTTCGTAATGTCCCAAAAACAAATGTTATCATTCTTGTCCCTCTTGTCACCACTAATCTGGCATCATGCGCAGTAATAGACTGCGATGGTTGGGGCATATAGACAGAATACAAGATAACAAAGAGAGAGCCGCGTACATAAAAGAGTTGAGAGCGCGAGACCGATCAATAAGACAGTGGAGAGGTCTTATGTATCCAGACCATGTTTTGAGATTTTGAACAACGGATCAACATCACGACACAAGGGAAGTAACCAATAAGTGCTCCCTTCTTCTTCTTCTAACTCAAGCCTGAGTCCGAAGAAGCTCAGCACAGTGCACAGGCTATATAGCACCGGCGAGGATCCTGAAATACGATAGGTAGATTTTAAACTCTAAATTTTGCCCTGGCAGCGCCGTTAGGCTACTCTTTTCGATTTCCAAGGGATTTTTTACGTTAGCAACAATGCACACGGGCGTCCGATCTCACTACCCAGAGACCAGGGGAAATTACTAGAATCCACGTGAACAAATCCCAGCCCTTACCGTGGCTTGAACCCGGAATCTTTAGCACTCGAGGGGGATACCAATCCTCGAGACCACGCAGCCCCCTATGTTTGCAGACCAGTAAATACCAATTAGAAAGTGGAGACCGATCACATAGATAAACGGAGGTGGGTAATATCTGAAAAAATAAACCTGAAGGGTTCGGAATACTGAAAAAGAAACAGTAAATTTGTTTCTCCTTCTCGATCGAATTGTTAGTATTTTCTGTACTTGTAAATGAAACTACTTCCCCTACATCCTTTTCAGGATGTAATTTTTTGTTATTTGAAGCCCCACCCTTGCTTTTGCCAGGGGCCGCAATATAGGCAGGCCATAAATATGGCCAATTGTCTGAACGCGGTTTCTGGGACCTCTCCACTGCGATCCTCATCCACATGGTGGCACTTTGTATCATCGCGTGTTTATCGCTTGTTTGATGTCCTAGTGTGGTAGAAAGTCAGTCAGTCAGACTTGTAAATGAGCAGGAAGATGACGGTTATTAGCTATTTCTTTGTTTCTTTTTTCTTACTCTTTCTTTTTCTGTATGTTAATGGTGACTTATTTAACAAAACTTGAATCTTCTAAAAACACTCTCACTCTGGAATGCATGCACACACATTCACACTCAACCATTCTGATAGTCGCCTTGGCATTTCGTAGACACCCAAGTGAGTAACCTTCGCACGCAAGCAAATCTCAAAATCCCTTTGAGCTAATGAGTCTTGATTTGTAGTTGCTGGTAGTTTCTGGAGGAACTTGCTATTTCAAAGAAGATCGATCGATGCAGTTGTTTTCTTGGCAGCTTTTGCTTCCAGGCACAAACATGGACTTCTATGGGACTATGTGTTTGTGTATCTCCAACTGCTGTTCTCTCTCTCTCTCTCTCTCTCTCTCTCTCTCTCTCTCTCTCTCTCTCTCTCTTAGTCTCTTTCTTTATCTCTTTCTCTCTGTCACTCTTTTTGTCATCCTCGGTCACTCTCTTTCAATTTATATCTGTTAATCTCGTTCACTTCCTCATTCTCTGTCTGTCTGTCTGTCTGTCTGTTTGTCTGTCTGTCTGTCTGTCTGTCTGTCTGTCTGTCTGTCTGTCTGTCTGTCTGTCTGTCTGTCTGTCTGTCTGTCTGTCTGTCTGTCTGTCTGTCTGCCTGCCTGCCTGTCCGCCTGCAGACGAGTTGGATTTTAGGATCCTCGCCGGTGCTACAGAGCCTGTGCACTGTGCTGAGCTTCTTCGGGCTCAGACTTACATTTGAAGAAGAATGGAGCTCTTATGGGTTACTACCCTTGTGCCATGATAGTGATCCGTTATTCAAACCTCAAACCTCAGGGTTGCAATAAACACAGATTTCCATACGTCAGAAGATGTGTCCCCAGTGTCATATTGTATGTTCGACAACATGGTGATCTGGCCTGTTCGTTTGTCTTCGGGGAAATTGATTATTTCAGTTCCGATGATGATGTCTGGACCTGGGTGTCTGGCCAGATTTTATGTGGGTAAATGCAAACTGTCGGCATCTATGGTGAAGGTCTTATGAATTAATCAAGTAACAGAAAGTATTGTGAACGGCACTCATAGAAAGAAGTAGAAAGATAGAAGAACACACTAGACAACATAAAAATCGAAAGCTATAGTTACCGTGCCGGGAATTGAACCTGTCACCTCCAGACGGCGTCTGCGCCTCGCCATGAATACAAGTGCACTAAGAACAT
Organism: Candidula unifasciata; assembly: GCA_905116865.2. Lineage (NCBI taxonomy): Eukaryota > Metazoa > Mollusca > Gastropoda > Stylommatophora > Geomitridae > Candidula > Candidula unifasciata. The sequence goes on from CAJHNH020007412.1 coordinate 144,542, forward strand.
GGTCAACTAGGCACCCCCCAGAAAAGGTGTCTTTTTGGCCATGTCTATCGTACAGCTTGAAATCCACATCTATGGTTTAGGTCTTGGGCGTTGCAAAAGCGCCTCGTAATTCTGGGGTGCTGGTTTCATCCCACCTATTTGGCAACAGACCACCTTGTGTTGGTTTCGACAGTGATACCGAGAGCCGACAGTCCAGTGGCAATGGCAAACTACTGATTCATAAAAAGATCTTCACCCCCCCCCCTCCTTTTTTCCCAGCGCAAAACAAAAAAGGTTGTGGCTGGTTCTTCAACGTCCTGTAACGGACACGCAACCGACTGTTAAATACATACTAAAGGTCCATCTTCATAAAATTGTGGTCTTCATTGTCGGTTGTAGAGAGTAACAAGCTGTTGCTCGCATGACGGAAACACACACGCTGCAGTTCCCCCCTCCCTCCCCCCTCGGGAGGGGGTGGTAACTTCCGATGGGTGGGGGAGGGGTTGAGTACCTGGAACCTATAGGAAAAGCCTCAGTCCCAAAGACTAAGCCGTTTTCATAAACGTGTATAGAAGTTCTCTTTTTAAATATTAAAAACATTTTTTAAAATAGAAAATTACACTAACAATGCCATTAATTTGTGACCTGCCAATACTGGCGTTGAGGGTGTAAATATTGTTAAGCATATGTCAATTTAAAAATGGCCGCCCCACGTTTGACATGCACGAAAGAGAAGCAGCGTTCTGTTATCAGTTTAAAAAAACAATCATTGAGGGTGTGAAATCTTTAGAAATTAATCGACTAATGAAGATCCGGTGGCGTGATTCATTCGTATCTTTTTATTCTTATTCGAATCAATTTCAAGGCACACGTGTGTAACCCATAAATGATCAGTCTGAAGAATCTCAGCGCAGTGCACGAACTCCGTTGCACCCGCAAGGATCCTAAAATAATGTAGGTAGATTTTTAAATCCTAATTTTATCTGGGCAGCGCCGTTAGGCTACTCTTTTCGATTTTTAATTGCCAAGGGATTTTTTTTTTTACGTGCACATGGACGTCCGATCTTACTGCACAGAGACCAGGGAAATTACTAGAAGTCCAAGTGAAAAAATTCCAGCCTTCACCAGGGATTGAACCCGTGATCTCCAGCACTCGATGCGGACATTATCCCTCGAGACCACTCAACTCTCAGCTTATCAGTTCAGGAAGTGTATGAATGGAGATGGAAGTTTCAAGACGGCTTGACGCCTGTGACAGGTTATCTACGACCGGGTTAGTCAAATTGATTAGTGACCGAAGAGTTAACTACAGCTGTTTTGAAACATCCTGCTTCGCTTCTTCTGGTATACATATATATCATGGCTTTTGAACTAAGGTACCATAATCAGTCAATGAATCAAACAGCAGGTTTTTACACAACTTCGGCCGGTTTGTTGGGAAATTAGCAGGCAGATGGACTGGCTGGCTCTGCACCACTTGGTGGTGAATTGATGTATGATACGTTAGATATCGTGAGGGCTCTTTGGGAACGGGTAAACAGTGCAGAGGCGCAAACAGATCATTACGGTCTGAGGAAAATGGCGCTGCGAGGAGTTACGAGGGGATCTGACTGAAGCTCAGTTCTCAGATGAAGGATGAGAGGGATATACAATCAGACGGTTACTGGTACTATCGGATTTGGAACTCCTCACTTGCTGTTGAAAATGGGGACTGAGCACTTTTGGAAGTTTCCTGAGTTCTGTAATGTAAATTCTTAATTCAACATTCAACACAACTTCGTTCTGTTCACGACACGCCTGAAAGTCTCTCTTTTTCTCACCAATTCCCGAGCCCTGTGTGCTTTCCTAGCCAATTCTTCTTCAATGTCCTTTATTTACATTCGCAGTGGTTGGCCTCTGCATCGTTTTCCAGAAACCCTTCACTACCGTTACCTCCAGACCACCATAGCGCTTGACGTGTCCTAGATACTGCAACTTTGGAAAGAGAATGCTGTCTATTAGCCAGTTTTCCCTGATGTTCAGATCATTCAGAGCTTCGATGCTTTTCTTCTCCTTGGTCCACCGTATTCTAAGAATTTGTGTTCATTTCAAAATCACCGATTTTCGTTTTCAAAGACTGAGTGAGAGTCCGTGATTTGTTTCTTCACATTTCAACTTGATTGGCTCCGCACATTGGGCTAAACAACCATAGGTTCTAGGTTTTTCGTGCTGTTCAGCTTCTAAATTGCTAAAGGAAGTGTTTTTCTCACTTCTGTTTTTCAGTCGCCTTTGTTTTTAATTATTCAAAATGTGTAGGAGTCACCTTGGCGGAGCGGCTAGACGCTCACCGCGAATCGGAAGGTCGTGTGTTCGCTTCCTGGCGGAGGTGGACATTTTTCAAAAAATGACCTTGACTCCCAGGTCGACCCAGCCTTGAGTGGATACCAGGGGCAGTCCCTGGAAGTAAAGGCGCCCGGTGTGATGCTGACTACAGCACCCATCTTATGCCATTCGGTCTATAAAACATAGGTCTAGCCCTATATGCCTTTTATGCCTAAAGGCGTGGAAAAGGGTCCCTTGCTTTACTTTTACTATTTAAAATGTATGTTTTTTCTAGTCCCTTCGTTGTCGACTTTAGTAGAATGCTGCTTTAATTGTTTTTCCTTTTCTTTTCCTTCATATTAAGACAGAGATTTCTTAAAACAATGCTCTTTGACCGTCAAACTTAATTATTCTAAGCCTTTTACATTGTGTCGTCTGCACACCTGAGTTCTGGGGTTGATCTTCGTCTAATTTTGAGCGAATCAAGTTGTCACAGGCCTCTTCACTAATTGCATTTCTCATAATACTTTCAGCATATATATTAAAAAGGGATATCCAAAATCCTGTTTAAAACACAAACCACTCGGATGTTTCACCAGCTACTCTGACTGTTGCTTGTTGTTCATTGTAAAGAGATTCCATTAGATGTATCAAATGTGTTAGGAATACCATGCACGTCAGTATAAGCCTCAGCTTTTTTTTGCGGTGGTTGGGGGGGGGGGGAGGGGAATGAGTTAAACACGGTCAATCTATCACAGTAATCTATGAGGGATGTTTAGATATCTATCTTATACTCTACATTTCTCAACAATTATATACATGTTAAAAGAATGATCACTTTTTCCTTTCTACATCGTCTGAGTGTTCATAGTGCTTCGAGGGTTTCAAGTGAAAAGTGATGGACGCTTCACCATCTAATATTCCCAAAGACATCAGTGAAAACATTGTCTTCACTGCCTGCTTTAACCACTTTAGGGCGGCGAAGAGTGGAAAGGACGGGAGGGGGGGGGCGGGGGTCTGTCTTTAAGGTTCTATATGACTGGTTCATCTGCTTCTAGTGTTGAGCTGACATCTCTACAACTGAAAGTTCTCTTTGAGTCTCAACGGCTAAAGGTTTTTTGAGGGTCAGTGTTACTAGTCCCTCCTTTTTCTAAGTCTTGTAGACTGAAGGCTTGCTAACGTGCTTTGTTACTCATTATTTATACTTGGATGCTAGGTGTTTGTTTTCTTGTCTCCTAGAATTTTCTAGTACGTCTCAGCATGTTTACTATTTGCGTTCTCACATGAGATTTTCTAATTATATCTCAGTTGCATCAGATTTTATCATCTTATTCTGCGCCAATATAGTAATTAAATTGACAGTTGACGTCATAGAGACTCCTAAAAAGCAAGCACTACTACGTTCTCTCTGAAAGGGCACGTCAACAATGACGTCAAATGTTCATTTGCAAAATATTGTTGCTAAGACCTGTTGATCTCCGTTCCATCAACTAATAAGCAATATCCTACATCCTGACAAACAAGTGATGACATCAAAAGTTAGTTTTGGCGGGATTAAAAAGTTACCACAACTTGTTGATTCCAGTACATCTTAGCTTTGCACAATATCCTACCTCCTAACAAACAAGTGATGACGTCTCCCTGTTACATGTGCTCTTTGTGCTCTTTATGACAACCAATTTTACTTATACAGATGAGGCTGTGGTGTTGGCGGAGCCAGACTTTTTTTTTTTAAAGGATCTTGTCTCCCAGGTCGACCCAGCATTGAGTGGGTACCAGGTGCAGTCCTGGGAAGTTAAGGGGACCGGCGTGGTGCTGACCACATCATACACCAAGTTCTGATTTTTCTATAAAAATCTAGGTCTAGACCTGTATCCCCAATACGCCCAAAGGCGTGGATAAGGGACCTTTTGCTTTTTTTCTGTCTTTTTTTTTTTTTCCTAATGTAATATGCTCTACATGACTACCATTGTTTAAACAACATGCTTCAATGCATGTCTTTCACTGCAGAATGGAGGTGGAGGCAGTCACTGCTGCCTTTCGTTAGCTTGAGAATCAGCTGTTCACATACGTCGTCATTGTAACTGACTCACAGAGCATGCTGAGAAAGGTGGAGACAGGCATGCTCCTTGCAGAGTGGCAAGCATCACTTCAGAGGTTCCGGGTAGTTAGCATCCTTTGGATATTTTCTCCAGGTCACGCCGGTGTGTTGGGAAATGAGCAGGCGAATAGACTGGTCGGTTCTGAACCATTTGGTGGTAAACTGATGTATGACAAGCTGGATGTTGTGAGGGCCCTTTGGGAGCGAGTGAACAGTCCCGGGGAACAGATAGATTATTACCGTCTGAGGAAATTGGCACTGCGAAGAGTTACAAGGGGATCTGGCCGACGCTCGACACTCGGGAGAGAAGCGACACGGATATACAATCAGAATGTTACTGGTACCATCTGTATTTTACTCTTCGCTTGCTGCTGAAGATCGGGACGGAGCGCTTATGGGAGTGTCCCGAGTTCTATGATGTCGATTCCTAATTCAACATTTACTGCAGAAGAACACGTTTTTAGCACGGTCAGAGTTATGTTTATAATGGCGTTGGTAAAGTAAAGATAATTTTTCACGCCTTGGGGACATCGGGCACATGGGAAGAGCCCCTATATTTTTATAGACTAATCGGCACTAGGTGGGTAACGTGATCAGCATTACGCCGGCCGTCTTTACTTCCCCTGAACATACATCCTGGTTACACGTTTTAGGCGGGGTCGACTTGCGGCGCCCTATACCACGTTAGAAAACCATGCAGCCAGCAGTGGGGTTCGATCACGGTACATGGGAGTTACGAGTGGGACTAGCAACACCTAAGCCACGGACGGCGCTTAAAATGGCGTTGGTTATAGTTGTGTACCTGCTACGCAAGGAAACTTATGGAACAGCCTGTACCAATACAGACATTGGACATTTGCATCTACTCACCACTACAGGCATTTGAATCCAAACATTTGTTGTCAGAGTCATTCTTCTCGCCGTGGACTTGAACCCATTTCTATAGCCATGTCGGTCCTGATTCACAACATGCTGTTGCTCTTTGCTTATCAACGCCGCCCATTTTGACCCTGCTCTGTAACTCATCACATTAGGAAATGTAAATAGTTTGCGATTAGTCGGATCCTGATGTCCTGGAGTCACATGCTGCACAAGACTTTCCCTAAGGGATAAGACTGCTACAGTGGATTACCAGTTTACATACTCTCTGCAGCCTGCTCTGACACATAGCAAATTATCTTATAATATTTATGAAAATCATGAAAACGACAAATTTTCTATACAAATCACAATTTGCATAGACACAGATTACTGTTGAAACAAAATTGCTTCACAACTAGAGCCTGGCCTCTAGCCTTTTTCAGGTGGCGCGCCTTCGAGTTTATGGCAAGACCCCCCCCCCCCTTTTTTTTTCCCCCGCAGTGCCCTCCCCCAACGTTATACCAAAATTATAACTGTCTAAGACTAAAACCATAAACCAGCGCCTAAACATTTATGAATTTATTGCAGCTGGGAGAAAAAGAGTTAACAAATAATATATACAGAAAAAATAAAATTGTCGATGGTGTTAGCAGCTGATCGTGCCTATGTTCTACTAAGGTCATAAGTGATTGAGACTATTAAAAAACTAACATAATTCAGCGCCTAAATCTTAGTGCAGCTGGGATAAAAAGAGTTGACTTGTAAAACATGCAGAAAAAAAAATGTTGACGATGTCAACGCAAGCTGAACGCTCCTATGTTGTACCACGACCGACTCCAGTCTGCAGCCGGTGGTGGTTGTACTGTTTGTTTGTTTGTTTTAGTATCCAGAAGCCATGAGTTGTTAACCCTTAAGCTCGGTATTATGGATATCGCAACTTTTCGGCCTTGATGCCATTGTAAATACCGTAAATCTGGGAGAAAATGTGGCTTTCCTGAGGGACTCAAGAGAATACAACTGATGAGGAGGTTAGCTGGAACAGGCTGGGTGGGGGGGGGGGGGCAGGGGGCGGGGGCAAACCTCAATGTCCTTAAGAGGACTTATACAGGCTATGTGAGGCCAACACTAGAATATGGAATAGCTGCTTGGGGCACAGCAGCTAAATCAATTTTCAGAAAGTCTCAAAGATCCAAAACCATGCTCTCCGTATTATGACAGGGGCAATGCGCTCCACGCCCATATCAGACATGGAAACAATTACTGGTCTCCATGATCTGGAAGATAGGAGAGACACTTAAAGAACAACCCATGCACAGCCGACTGCAGAAACCCCAGAAGGCTAGACTAAAGAGAACCTGTTTTGTTAAGAACACAAATGCCAAGCTCGCTGTCCTTAAACTCCCTCCCATAATACCAAATGTTCCACTTAAACCTTACAACGACTGCCCCCCCCCCTTCATTGGCTTAGGGATAGCCCACCAACAGTCAGAACCACTGTAACAGGGATCTCCTCCAAATCATCAGTGAGCAGCACTGATATAAAATCAACTACAGAAGGAGAGATCAATAGACTTTATCCACACCATAGTTGGATTCGAGTGTATACAGATGGTTCAACCAAGAGAGCAGTAAGAGACGGAGGAGGAGGAATATACATAGAATGCCCAAATGGTTTAAAAATCAACCAGGCTGTACCAACAGGTTCATATTCCTCCAATTACAGAGCAGAGGCAGAAGCACTTCTGGGGCATGTTCTTTTCTGAATGGACAACAGCACAGCAAATATAGCAGAGTGGTCTTTCTGACTGAGGCCATGTCAGTTCTACAAGCAATTGTTAACCCAAAAGACAGTTTGTAGACTTGACGCAACAGCTGATTTACTTAGGCTCTTCAGTAGAACAATCTGTACTGCAGTGGATTACAGGTCACTGTGTCTTGGAAGGCAATGAAATAGCGGACAGATTGGCCAGAAGCGGCAGCGACATGGTACAACCAAATGGCGACTTAACCAACCAAGAGATGAAAACATTAATACAATCTAGTATCCAAGAAAGGTGGCTGGATACCCACACCAGATTTGCTCCCCGAGACTCACTTCATTGCCTCTCTAGAGAGGGACAGTGTATTATATTCAGACTAAGGACTGGGCACAACAGATTTCGTCAACATATGTTCACATTTTTCGGTGTAGGAAATACGGAGACGTGTCACTGCAGCGTGGCACCAGAAAATGCTGAGCATGTGCTCCAACACTGTCAACTGTATGCTGACAACAGAGACGCAAGCTGGCCTGTTCCAACCACACTGAAGACAAAACTGTATGGTACACGAGAGGATATGGATTGCACGATAGCTTTCATAAAGGCTACCGGCCTCTTGATATAAGTTTTCTGACAAGAGGATCGAAGAAGAAGAAGAAGAAGAAGAAGAAGAAGAAGAACCCGGACCACAAGGAGTTCGTTACCCGGTCTCCGCGCAATCCGGTTTAGCCAACTACGCTAGAGAGCCGGGCAAGGTGGTTGTACTAAGGTCATAACTGTTTGATAAAGAATTAGTAAACATAATTCAAGGCTTAATTCATAGGAAGTTTAGTGCAGCTGGCAGAAAAAGAGTTAACAAATAAAACATGCGGAGAATGGAAAACTGTTGATGGTGTCAGCGCACGCTAAACGCGCCTGTGTTGTGCGGGGGAAGAAGTCGTCGTCTGCTGGACCAACACACTACACACCCGCCGTCCTCACATTTCGCCTGCTCATTCAAGCAGCTCCCAGAAACGTCTCTCTCTCCCTCACTCTGCGGTGTTTTGAAGCTGGATATTGTTGTTTTTGTTATTGCAACCGTGTTCATTTTTTTCGCAGTTTTGTCTACAATATTTCTGGCCATTGCAGGTATTCAGCAATTATTTGTTTGTAACTGCTCTGTGTTGTGGTCGTCAGAGAGAGGACACATGATCAGTTTATTAATGGCTTCTCGTTGTTTCTTTTTCTAGTTCCAAACGCTGTCTGTATGGACACACAGTTGTCGGTGTAAACTGTACATAAAATGACGGGCGGCTAGAAAAAATGTAAATCCTAGTTATTGATAAACAGTGTGTGCTAAGCGTCTCTTTTTACATAATTCATTGCCATTGGTTTATGCGAAGAACTGTGCAAGTCGACTCATTCCTTCTTTGTGCGAATGTTTACGATCTGTAAGTGCCATTGGGTGCGTTGCCGTTAGATTTGTTTTCTTCTACCTAGGCGTTCAAGAATTCTTAGTTTCTGTTGCAAGTTTCTCTAGGCAATGAATGGCAACGATAATATAGTAAGCTAGTGTAATGTTTACAGTATTTATTCTGTCTCGGTCTACGATTATCTCAACTCAACACTTTTCTCGAAATGCATATTCGAATGTTTTCTAAATGTTCACATTTAGCATTCATACACTGTATGGTACCGACCGACAGACCACACATAATAAAGGTACCATAAATTAACATAAAATATCTGAAAACAGTGAATAGAATAATAGATGAGTATCCTTCAACTACAACTTATCTGCATCTGTAATAAGTGAAACTACTAATTGATAACTGATAGGCAAAGTAAAAAATGTGGGTGTGTATTGCTGGTTTAAGAAATTATTTCAATAAATAAAAACAAACATAGAATCACCGGTCAGCATGCTACAAAGTAAAATGTAATTTGTACTTTATGTTCATGTAACAAGGCTGCCTAAAGTTAGCACTAAAAAATGGGAAGCGAAGGCAGCCGGCATGTTGTTAAGCACATCACCATCAAGTACAGCCCAGCTCTAAAAAATATATGTATAGTATTATTAGTTTATTAGAAGGCGTAAAACTGGTCCTGTTTACTTTTATTTTGTAGTCCACTCAGTATGGTGTTTGGCATGTTTTCTGTATTATGTACTATAAATATTCTCTACACATGCCATTCTGATATCTTCGCTCTTGGTCTCCTCTTGCATTATTTTCCTCTCCAATTTTTCTGTGGTTGTGACATAACTCCAGCTTTCTCCTCTTCCATCTCATCATATACCCTGTCTTCCTGCGTGGGTTCCGGGGCCCCATTGTATGTGTGTGGGCTGGGGGGTATTAGAACCACTGCCCTCTAACAAGCGTGTCATACAATTCAACTAATCATGGTTCTTTCCTTTGAAGTCTTAATCCTTCTGCCTAAGAGGTGAGGAAGCAACAGTCTGCATACAATATCTTTCCTTTGAAGTCCTAATCCTTCTGCCTAAGAGGTGAGGAAGCAACAGTCTGTATACAATATCTTTCCTTTGAAGTCCTAATCCTTCTGCCTAAGAGGTGAGAAAGCAAAAGTCTGCATACAATATCTTTCCTTTGAATTCCTAATCCTTCTGCCTGAGAGGTGAGAAAGCAAAAGTCTGCACACAATATCTTTCCTTTGAATTCCTAATCCTTCTACCTAAGAGGTGAGGAAGCAACAGTCTGCACACAATATCTTTCCTTTAAAGTCCTAATCCTTCTGCCTGAGAGGTGAGGAAGCAACACTCTGCATACAATATCTTTCCTTTGAAGTCCTAATCCTTCTGCCTGAGAGGTGAGGAAGCAACACTCTGCATACAATATCTTTCCTTTGAAGTCCTAATCCTTCTGCATGAGAGGTAAGGAAGCAGTCTGCGTACAATAAAGCCATATTTTTAAAATAGTTGGGCACACAAAACTCAAGTTCTGGAGCAAGACTAAAGTCCAGAAGTGGATGAACATCCAGGACTTTCTATCGGAGTTTCAAGTGGGTGAATGTGAAGAAGCAGACTGTTTGCCATGTTGACACAAGCAAAAGCAATCATGTTTTGCCATGTCACACAATGACCAGAATCACAATGTGCTTGTCTCACACCATCCTTGTGGAGCTTTTAATCTCTTTGCCTTCCTTTACTTTTTCCACCATCAATCCTGCAGTCATTACCAACATCTCAAGTCTGTTCCTTCTCTTAACATGTGCTTTTTTGCTGACTGTCAAAATTATGTCATCAGATTTACCTCATGTGTCAGGAAATGTTGATTGTTTGCTTCTAGTGGAGGTAACCAGCTCTTCTTTTGCACTGACTCCTTTAACTCTTTGAGTCCCAAGAAACGCATCATACATTCATAGGTTACTGCCTAGAAGCCCAATGAACGCATGATGCGTGATTTTACGTCTCTCTTGACTACCCCTTGGGCCTGTGGTGCTGAAACCTCTGGGACTCAAAGAGTTAAAGATATCTTCATAATGCTTTATATGTGTTGATTGTTCTTTTCATTATTTTGTAAATAACATATGATCAGCTTTTTGATAGGTAGCAGTTATCTCCATGTTTATGTTTGACATAGTTGCCTGGTAAAGTCTTTTATTGTTTTCTTTTTCCTTTATGTTATGTGTGTCCATGCTAACTTGACCCATGCTTCACAGACCCAACTATGTAGGTTGTAGATTATGATGTCTTCTGAGTGTGAAAGCTGATCTATCAGTGCCCTTATCTCGGTCTCTGTCGCTGCAGAAATCTGATCTGGTGGATCCGTCCATTCTTTTCTGTGACTGATCTCATCTCATATTCAGTTTATTTAAGGATTTGTTTCCATTAGAGTTCCAGCACATATATACGAACTCTGTGTGTCTAGAAATAATACTTGACGTTAAGGGACAGTACAAGACTGCCCGATCTGGACTTATTTTCTGTCCCACTGACAGTATCAGATGCAAGATAAATATACTTGATGCAAGATCACAACAGCTTATTTTGAAAATTCATAAGGGAAAGACAGATAATGAGAATAAATCAGGCAAATAGTAATCTGGTTTCTCTTAATGGTGCCCCACTCCAGGACATGGAGTTGTACACCTATTTGGGCAGTAATATAGATAAAGATGGGAGAACTGAGAGAGATATTAAAATACTATTACAAAAGGCATGAGGAGCTTTCATAGCACTAGGAAATTTGCAAAGTCAAAAGAAATTAAAACTAATACTAAACTGAAAAGTTTTCATTTCTGATGTCAAATCTGTACTGTTGTATGGAGCGGAAACATTGAGAACAACCAAGATAGTTACTGATAAACTACAAACATTCATTAACTAGTGCTAGTGCATTGTCGGATTGTATATCTGTCTCGCCTTTCCCCTGAGTGTCAAACGTCTGCCAGATCCCCTTGTAGTGCCATTCTCCTCAGACTGTAATGATCTATCTGTGCTTCGCCACTGTTCACTTGCTCCCAAAGGGCCCTCACAACATCCAGCTTGCCATACATGAGTTCACCACCAAGTGGTGCAGAACCAGCCAGTCTATCTGCCTGCTCATTTCCCAACACCCAGGCCTAACCTGGAGAAAACATCTACATGATGCTAACTACCCTGAATCTTGTTAAAGAGATGCTTGCCATTCTGCATGTAGCATGCCTGTCTCCACCTTTCACAACATGCTCCTTAAAAGTGGGAAATACAGGCAATAATGCTTCATTGATTTATTGTCCTGTTGTGCCATTATATGTACATAGGACTCACAGTCTGTTTCTCTATTCCATTCTATTCTGTGCAGTCACTTTAGTTAGTTAGTTAGTCCACGTCAAACCACTCAGTCCATAAGTGCTCGGATCCCCTCCTCAGTAAATCCTGCAGCTAGCAGCGGCTAACAACACCAGTCCTGTGTTGGTTTATTCTTCTTCTTTGGCTACCCGTGTACGTAGTGTTCTTGTTTGGCGTCAGACGCCTCGTTTGACATGTTGTTCTTGCAGTCTGACCATAGTTGCAGATTCACAGTTCTCAGTTGGTTCACGCAAACGTCTTAACTCTCTTACAGCATTCAGTATAGCAGCCTGGTCTATGGCTTGTCCGGCTTTCACAGTAGCCTTATCTGCAGGTCTGTCATCTTGCTCATTTCCTTGTACCCGCACATGTCCTGGCATGAAAATGAAAGTTTAATAGTCACTTTAATATCTTAAATGGAAGCAAGTCCAGCACCTCTATACAATGTCTGATTATGTGTTTCTGTTGGACCTCCCTCAATTTCCTTAGTCCTTCTGTTTCTGATTTCAGTGACTCCTTGGTGATTCTCTGTTTGTCTTGATCTTCTCCTTCTTCTTCAGCATTCCAAGCCCTTGAGGCTCATTGCTGCAGATGTCACTCGCCTCCATTCATCTTTCTGGTTGGCCTTCTTTTTCCAGTTAGTCACACCAAGTGTTTGCAGGTCTGCCTGAACATTATCTCTCCATTGCCTTCTTGGTCTGCCTCGTGTTTGTCTTGATAGCTTGAAGAACAAGTTACAGTTAAAGTTATCTTTAGTCAAAAGACGAAAGAGATCATGTAATAATTATACTAGCCAACTGTGGCTTAGAGAATCTGATCACTTCATTCTGCAGATTTGGTTACATTAGTTCTCTATATGGGAGTCAAACCTTTTCTCTTGCATTTGAAACATTGTCGTATTCGCTGGAGTTTTGAGCACTGACTGTACACAGTTGTATGTGAATTCCTTGTGGATCTACCTATGTACAACTAAGGACAATGCAGGGGATAAATGGCACTAACTGAGGCGGTTGACTTGTAGGTAAGTGAAGTGTGTCATTTAAAGTTGAGTTTGCTTGATTTTGAACATGTATATACTTTATTATATTTTCTATCGTATATTTCGGAGCCAGACTTTTTCTTTAAAAAAAATTAAATCACCTCTGTTCTTAGGTCGACCAAGCCTTAAATGGATACAAGGTAAAGTCTTGGGAAGTAAAGGCGGTCAACAAGATGTTGATCACATCACCAACCAAGTGCAGAGTGAAAATGTAGGTCTTTTCCTGTATCCTCGATACACCTGAAGGTACTTTATATATATTTAACACGAAAATATCATGAATATTGAATGCATTGCGGAGAATACAAGATTTATCTTAGGATCAGGAAATGCAGCCTGAAAACTTAATGTTATGGTGGGGCAGACTGGGTCATTAGCATTGGTTGGTAGCAGGTCTAGGAGGGAAGTTCTGACAGCTGGTCCAACAGAGATCATTGCTGTTCTGTTCTGGCAGCTTCTGCAGCATGTGTTGTTCCAAATATGTAAAGGTTTTTCTTTTGGAGTTACAAAGCTGGCCAAGTGAGGGATCGTGCCTCAAGGGCAACACATGCTCTCAACAATATTGCCCATGATGTGTGCTACGGAGAGGAGTAACTTCAACCCTGACCTTAATGGATATTGTCATTAGCTGTAGAGGGGTGGCGGGCCGAGCGGTTACAGCGTCGGGCTCTTATGTGGGTGACTTGGGTTCGAATTCCCCTCCCCTGTAAGATGTTGGAGTTTTTCTGTCAGGGGCAAAATTAAACGTGCTATTGTGCACAGTCCATGGCAGTAGCACTGGCCATCTGGCCCCCATATCCTTAGGCTCGCGACCCCCTGTCTATTTGCCTTAAAATGTGGTACCTGCAGATAGTAGTGACAGTGACAGGCATTAGCTTCCATGACTCCCTGTAGCACACTAGAACACTATCACATGGAAAGATGCCCACAACAGCCAACAACCATGTTTTTAAATAAAAAGCAAACCAGGATACTTGCTTCATTCCGTAGGAAACGTCTGGCCGCAAAATCTTGCCAAACATGAACAGGTGACGCATCAGACATAGAGGGTGACTACTGATACAGAGTTGAATTAACAGCTAACATCACAGCACTATTCCCTTAAGTGCTGTGTCCCCATCTTCAGAATCCAGCAGAGAGTTTGAATTTCGATGGCACCAGTGGCAGCTCACTTATTGGTCAGTCTTGCCATTTCTTCTCTGTGTATAGAGTAATGGCCAGATCGCTTGGCCACTCCTAGCCTTTACCATTATCTCCAGAACAGGGTGATATATTTGCGCTTCTGCATTGTTTCACCTAATCCCAAAGGCCCTTGACCACTCCTAGATTGTCTGGCATCAATTCACTGCTCAGTGGAGCTGAACCAGCCAGTCTGGCTGGCTATTCATTTCCTAACACATCTACATCATCTGCAGAAAAGATCTAAAGGTAGAGTTTTTATCACTGTATTGACCGCAGTCCCCCTGATCTTATCACTGTATTAACCACAGTCACCCCTGTGTTTATCACTATATTGCCCATAGTCACCCCTATTGTTATCACTGTATTGACTGCAGATACCCCTATGTTTATCACTATATTGCTGTTTTTATCACTGTATTGACTGCAGACACCCAAGTTTTTATCACTGTGTTGACCACAGTCACCCCTATGTTTATCACTATTTTGCCCAGTCACCCCTGTTTTTATGGTCATCTTGAATGCACTCACCCCTGTTTTTATCACTGTATTGACTACAGTCACCCCTGTTTTTATCACTATTTTGACTGCAGACACTCCTGTTTTTATTATTGTATTGACTGCAGTCACCCTTATTTTTATCACTGTATTGCCTACAGTCACCCCTGTGTTTATCACTGTATTGACCATAGTCAGTCCTTGTGTTTATCACTGTATTGCCTACAGCCGCCCTTGTGTTTATCACTATATTGCCTAGTCTCCCTTGTATTTATTACCTTATTGCTTAGTCACCCCTGTATATATCACTATACATGTATTGTCTAGTCGCCTGTGTGTTTATCACTATGATGGCAAGGATTGTACGAAACAGTGTACAACCGCACCGCGCTGTCATATTATGTAAAGCCTCAAAGCTGACCAGATGAGGAGCGCAGGAAAACTCTTGTATCGACCCTTGCCTGTTTGCTTTGGGTTGTGGTCGGCGATCCATCCAGGCACCGCTGTTGTGAAGAAAATCGATCCCCGTTGGCACCATTGCCTGCCCTTGTGGTATACACTTGTCATGTCTATTTCTGGTCGCCGGCCCTGATTTGTCTTTGTAGAAGTGGTTATAATCCCTGTCCGCAGACCTTTCTTTCTTTCTTTCTTTCTTTCTTTCTTTCTTTCTTTCTTTCTTTCTTTCTTTCTTTCTTTCTTTCTTTCTTTCTTTCTTTCTTTCTTTCTTTCTTTCTTTCTTTCTTTCTTTCTTTCTTTCTTTCTTTCCTTCTTTCTTGCTTGCTTGCTTGCTTGCTTGCTTGTTTGTTTGTTTGTGTGTATGTTTCTTTGTTTGTTTGTTTCTTTCTTTCTTTTCCTTGCTTGCTTGTTTTCTTTCTTTTTTTTCTTTTTCTTTCTTTCCTGCTTTCTTTTTTTTTCTTTCTTTTTTCTTTCTTTCTTTCTTTCTTTCTGTTATCTCTTTCTTTTCTTGTCTGTCTGTCTACTGAATCATGTCAACAGTACGTCTCTCTTCCTCTCTTTTGCTACCGAAACATTATATTGTCTGACTGTCTGTATCTCTTTGTCTCCTCTCTCTCTCTCTCCCCCCTTCCTCTTCGAAATCATCATCATCTCTCTCTCTCTCTCGCAGTGAAATCATTGCATTTTTGCTTCTCTTAAAGTCTTTCTGTTGTGATAATTTTTTAGTCAGTGCTTACGATTGCATGAGACGCTTTTCTCCTGCATCTTACCCCCTTACTTTATGCTCTATCTCTGTCTATGTCTCTCTCTGTCGCTCTTTCTCTGTCACACACACATCAACGCATGTTTTTATTCCTAAAGTCCTTCTGATATTATACTACCCGTGTGCCATGATGTTGATCCTTTGTTCAAACCAAAACCATTATTCAAACCTTTCAATGTTATAATGTCTTATTAAATACCGAATGATTACATTGACAGCTTTTCCTAGGCATTTTTCTTTTTTTTTGTTATATCCATTTCTCTCGCTCTGCTCTCTCTCTCTCTCTCTCTCTCTCTCTGTCTCTCTCTCTCTCTCTCTCTCTCTCTCTCTCTGTGTGTGTCTCACTCACACAATTTCTATCTCTCTCTATTTTTGTGTCTTTCCTTTTTCTATTTAGCCATCTCTGCCCTCCCCTCCCCTTTCCTTGCTTGATGCATGCATGTTGTTTCTCCCAGCATGTCTTTGTTTACATGATCTCTTCGCCTTGTGTGGTTGCTTTGAAAGTTTTTCTGATGCGTCTTGTCCAACAGTTTGTTTTCCCTCTCTTTCTCCCTCCTTTCCCCCCTCTCAGTCCTCCTTTGCTGCTTTGGTAGCAAAATGTTATTATGAATCTGACTAGTTGTCTGTTGGTTTCCGTGTCGATACTCTTTCCTTTGAGCGGCGGTGAGACCTGATGAATCACCATGCTAGCTTGATCTCCTTTGTTGTTGATTTCCCTGCCAAGTTACTTGTCGTTTGTTAATCTATCTCCTGGATGCAATTTTTACTCATTTTGAAGCCCCATCCTGGCTTTTCCGGGGGCCCTAAATATAGCCGGACGTGAAATATGGCTTAACGGGTGAACGAGGTTTCTGGGACCTCTTCACGGGTGATCCTCATCCGCATGGTTTTACTTTGTCACCTGATGTTTATCGTTCGTATGATGTACTGGTGTGATAAAACTTACATACATATATACCTCCGAAGTATTTGCATTGAGGAGTCTGATCCGAGTTATGGAAGTGATTTTAACTTTTTTTGTCCCTCCAGGTAGTAGTAGTGGTAGCTTTTTACCCTACTAGGACATCACCCAAACGATAAACACCCGATGACACAAAGTGCCACCATGTGGATGAGGATCACCCGTGGAGAGGTCCCAGAAACTGCGTTCATACATTAGACCATATTTATGGCTATGCTATATTGCGGTCCCTGGCAAGAGCCTGGGCGGGGGCTTCAAAATAGAGAAAAATTGCGTCTCACAAGGAGATGACTGGATGGTTGACACTCCAAGTGGCGTCCCCTTAAATATATGGAAAGAGCAACCCCCACCCAGTCCCACTCCTTTGCCCATATATATATAAACTGAAAATAGGACAGAGAAATTATGGAGATACGTTAAGGTCGGAATTTGTTCTTAATAAATAATAAATATACATTCTTTGCGGCTGTTCCGGTAGTTAGGTACAAGACCACTCCTGCCCCAACCCCTCCTATTAAACAGCTCGTTTCTCCGTACACCAAATCTAATTGTATTTACCAATTTACATGTAAGTGCCAGTTGACTTACATCGGTCGAACGGAGAGACAGCTTGGAAATAGAGAGGCAGAGCACATACCCAAATGGCTACATACACAGCTCAGTGATTCTTCTATGGTGTCGAGACCAGTCAAGAGGAAAGAACCCGCTTCTTCTATCGGACGTCATCTACTTAATTCCAGACACATAATTGACACAGACACTGCTTTCCGTGTGGTTTATTTACCACACTCGAACAGAAGACTTTTGAGAATCGCCGAAGCCCTAACAAGAAAAATCAACAATCTGCTGCGGCTGCTGCTGCTACTACTACTACTGCTACTACTACTACTGCTACTACTACTACTGCTACTACTGCTGCTGCTGCTACTGCTAGAAATTTTTTCGTCTCAAAAAACAAAACGGAAAGGTGTGAATAATTGTCTCTTAGGTTGATGGCCGAGACATGATAATATCTCCTTTTGTGTGTGGATAGAATAGCTTAGTTTAGATCGAGCCAAGACTACAGCCCTCCAACGTGTCTGTTGCGTCGCATGTCACCCGATGTTTACTTCCCCCATTGTGTACTTTTACGCTCTATTTGAGTTAATCAATAAATTTCAGTTTGTCAATCAATACAGTTATTTGCTACCGCTGTAGGGGTGGGTTTTCCCTGCTGAATCAGACTACTCCCTTGCTGCTGAATCACACTACTCCCTTATTAGAGAGTGTCCTAAGTATAGGAATATGCTAGTTGTTCGCATATACTAATTCTGCGCTGGGGTGTGGTGACCAGTTTATTTTCTCTTCGCCTTTCCTGCACATTTTCTTAAGTCTGGGGAACATGTCGGCTCTGTGGCTAAGTTGATGCGAACGCTTTGTAGTGCCGGGATACCGGGTTCGATCCCAGCTGCGGGCCATACGCCTTGCGTTGGTTTCGACAGTGGTATCAGGGAGCAGACCGTCCAGAAAGCAATGGCAAACTACTGAAACCACGCAACAGGCAGGGGCTGATGGGGTTGGTTTTGCAACGTCCTGTAAAGGATACGCAACTAACCTAGGGAACATTGTATAGTATCCGAGAGGCAGAGATGCTGAACCTCGCGTGGAAGTACACCAGGACCATACTGGTCAAGACCTGCCTATACCTCTAAGTAGGAATAGGAACAGGTTTCCTACCGGGGGGACTGAATGAAATTCTATAAAAGGACTGCTGACTGGTGTGGAAGGTTTAATTAACAATATAGATACCGATCAGACACTAAAGGCGACTCGTGCGGCTTTGTGAGGTATAGATTAGTGAATGCGGTTACTAGTTTCATTATCTTTGAGTACTATGGCTCGATTTCCGTGGCAGTCAAAATGGATTGATGGTTTTCCGTACAGTAATAAGAGTATTGAACTGTAGAAGAGATCGGGGTCTGACCACGAAATATTTCCAAAGCTGATACCTTCCCTTCACTAGTTCACTAAAGGACTCTTTATTTCACACCTTCGGGCGTATTGGGCATATAGGGCTAGACCATTATTTTATAGATCTATCGGCGTTGAGTGGGTGATGTGGCTAGCCCGCCTTTACTTACGAAGACTACCTGGTAACCATTTGAGCCTGGGTCGATCTAGGAGAAAATTTCATTTTTGTTTTTTACAAAAAGTCCGGCACCGACAGGACTCGAACCCACAACATTCGGATCCGTAGGCGAGCGTCTAGCCGCTACACTACGGCGACTGCCTGGGTCCCCTGAAGCCAGCTTTCTTTTTCTTCTTGGGGACAGCAAATACTTAAAAAAAAAACATCCTTCTTGTTTTCTTGTCTAATGCTGAAGCACATTGATCTATGGGTTTATTCCCTTCTGAAGGTTTGCTACCCTGAAATTTTTTAAAAAGTGTCAACATGGATACCCGGTTCAAGCTACAAAGATGTTTTAATTAGGGCAGCCGTAGCGGCTCGCCTCTTGATCGGAAGGTCGTGGGTTCGGGTCCAGACAGAACCATACGTTTTTCAAGAGTGTCCTTAGCTCTTATGTCGACCCAGTCTTGAGTAGGTAGCAGGTACAATCATAGGAAGTAAAGGCGGCCCGTGTGATGCTGACCACATCACCCACCAAGTACCGATTGGTCTATGAAATATAGGTCTTGCCCTATATGCCCAGTACGCCTAAAGGCGTGGGAAAAGGGTCCATTTTCCTGTTGCGACTACATCCGCCTGGATAACCTGCAGTACTGTGTGGGTAAAAACAAACCACAGGATCGATTCGTAACAGGTCATTGGTGGGGAGCCCAGACTAAAGATGGCCTCCCGGTCCTCCCGGCTCGGGATTTGGGCTCAGTGTTGACAGCTCAGCCCTGTAAAAAAAAAACTAGTGTTACTTAAACTTCAAGAGGAAATAAGTGCTCTAAACGTCCGGCGGTCTTGCGACAGAGTCACTGTGTCAGCATGAACAACATGGATGAAAGCCGAAAGGAAGCCCATGATGGGAAAACAAGTCTACTGGACGTCAAAACCAAATTAAGAATTGGCTTCTGGAATGTAAGAACCATGTTTGAAGCGGCCAAAAACCGCCCAAGTAATTAATCAGTGAAAGCATGTGGACATGTTTTAAACAATCCACGACTGAATCCTGATATACCTGCCAAAACAGCTCCCACAGGACACCAGAAGGAAAGAGAAAGAAGGGCGGGGCGCCCAAAAGCAACATAGAGACGAACGATGGACAATGAACTGAGTGCCGCATCTGTAACATGGAAAACTGCACTGAAGATTGCACAGGACAGGAAGGCATGGAAAGTCCTTTCTGAAGCCTTATGTGGCACTAGGTATAACGAGAACTGATGATGATTTTTGTCGTCTCTGCCGGGCTGATTTCCTTCTTTATTGGCAGTTGTTTTGGTAGGTGTCTGTTTCATGCTTTGGCCTGTGGTTTCACGGCTTGTCATTGCACCGTGTTCGGTTACACTTTAACGCGATACCTTCCCTAGGCACAAAGCCAACCTGTAATGACAATGTTTAATTATTCATGCCACAGCTACACACGCCCAAGTGATATTGTTTCCTCCTACACTCAGATATCTTCAAAGAAATGGAATAGATTAGAAGTATGCCAGCACCTTGTGATCTAATTATTTGTCATACTATGCTTTTGTTTGTGTACTTAGTATTCCTACTATGTACAATTTAAGACATGCATTAAACATAATATACAGTTACGTTGGATAAAAACAGTAGTTGAAGGGCCAAATGTAAGACCGATTTATGATTGCTTGAAAATAAAATTCGTTCATTCCTTCGTTTGTTTATTCAGGGGCAGTAGATTAAAATCTGTATTATTTTCACGAGGAATAGGCTAGCGGTAGATAATAATCTACAGACAGAGCTATTCAACTGGCAGCCCTCGGACCAGATCAGGCCTCCGGAGGCCTGTTAATAGGCCCGCGGATCACTGCCAGTTTTATTGGCATAACGATAAGTATATGCCGAAGCCCGGTCCTCTGGCCCTCAAAGATCTCCATTTCCAAAACTGAGACCTTCTTGTAAACTTAGTTATATAACTTTTACAGTTGCTCATTTGGGAAGAAATTAGCGTTAGATAACAATCTACAGTATCAGTGTAATTAATCAAATAACAGAAAGTATTGTGAACAGCACTCATAGAAAGACGTAGAAAGATAGAAGAATAGAAGAACACACTAGACAACACAAAAATGAAAGCTATAGTTACCGTCCCGGGAATTGAACCTGTCACCCCCAGACGGCGTCTGCGCCTCGCCAAAAACAAGTGCACTAAGATACATAGTCAACTAGGCACCCCTATATCAGTGTAAGGAAGAGGTTAGCAATAGATAACAATCTACAGTTTTAATGTAAGGAAGAGGCTATCAATAGATAACAGTCTACAGTATCAGTGCAAGGAAGAGGTTAGCAACAGATAACAATCTACAGTATCAGTGCAAGGAAGAGATTATCAGTAGACAACAGTCTACAGTTTTAATGTAAGGAAGAGGCTATCAATAGATAACAGTCTACAGTATCAGTGCAAGGAAGAGGCTAGCAATAGATAACAATCTGCAGTATCAGTGCAAGGAAGATGTTAGCAATGGTTCTGTCACTCCTCCCACTTTTCCTTCTTAGGACGCCGGACCCATATGAGGAAATACCCAACTAAAACAGAAATAATAGCTAATTATATAACAGTTTCTTCGTTTTTGTAATTGCCTACCACAACGCTGGGAATTGTTTTGCGGGCCCCAACCTACAGCTAACTACAAACGTAGATAGCATAATATTACTTAAATCCGATATCACACAGTTACAATTTTCAACTAATGCGACAGCTGCTGCTGTTGCTTACAGGCCTGTAGTCTAATATATATTTATGGCTGCTTCTGATATACGAAGCGCTGCAACAAGATCGATTACATTTCTCACTGAAATGCCCTAGAGAAAGTCTTTGCACAGTGATAGGAAGTCCTTGAGGTCCTAATCCTACACACTAGGGAGGAAAAACCACCCACCCTATCTTCTTACAGAATTTGGCAGTATTGTTTTTATGGTTCACGATTTGAAGAACACTGATGTAGAGTCAGTTAAAAGTGTCAAAGAATGCTATAGAGTCAGTTAAAAGTGTCAAAGAATGCTATAGAGTCAGTTAAAAGTGTCAAAGAATGCTATAGAGTCAGTTAAAAGTGTCAAAGGATGCTATAGTCAGTTAAAAGTGTCAAAGGAGGCTATAGAGTCAGTTAAAAGTGTCAAAGGATGCTATAGTCAGTTAAAAGTGTCAAAGGAGGCTATAGAGTCAGTTAAAAGTGTCAAAGGATGCTATAGTCAGTTAAAAGTGTCAAAGGAGGCTATAGAGCCAGTTAAAAGTGTCAAAGGATGCTATAGTCAGTTAAAAGTGTCAAAGGAGGCCCTGCCTAGTTCATCTCTGTTTAAACTCCTCCGTTTTATTTATAATTGGAAAAAAAAGTTGTACAAGATCCCTGAAGGTTATAGGTAATGTCATTGAGGAGGCTTAATATATCCAATATATAGTCAGCTTAACCCACTGCAATAGAGTCAGTTAAAATTGTCTAAGGACGTCAAGGACACCCTGCGTGTATCCACAGGCTGACTGGTCCCGCTGGCCTTCACCTTCACGAAGCTGCTGTAGTAGCTGTGATGTGTGGTTGGTGAGCTAACCTGACAGCCGGAGATGGTGGAGTAAACACGGCTACTGAAAATTGCCTTTCTCCTGTTACGAGGAAAGAGCAGTGGTGTGTTACTGCTGCTCTGTTTGGGAATTAGCTGCTTTCTGTTGGTGGCCTCAAATGGATTTTTAAATCATGTATGATCTGAGTACACTTCGCATTGTATGGCAGGGATATTTGGCGTGTAGGGAGTTATTATAGTGAAATAATGGCAATTTTGTGTGTGTGTGTGTGTGTGTGTGTGTGTGGGGGGGGGGTGGGGGTTGGTTATTTTATGGTGTGGTGATAGTAGTGACTGTAGCAGCAGTAATAGTTTTAGTAATATTAGTTGTAGTTCTAATAGTAGCGTTAGCAGCAGCAGTAATAGTATTATTATTGTTATTAATATTAATAATAATATTAATATTAATAATCATCATCATCATTATTACTAATAGTAGTAGAAGTAGTAGTAGTAGCAGCAGCAGCAGCCACTGTTCTTCTGTTTGACGGCAGCATCTGCTAAGCGTGTAGGTAGAATTATTACACATTCCACACTACCTTTTTTTGCAGAACTTTCCTTCAACGACAAATGTGAACACAATGTCTACATGTCTGGTGCTGATTACTAATTACAGGATTGCGTAAGCCAAAATATTCTGGCCACATTTAAAAATGCAACACGTTTGTAAAAGTTGCTGAATTGTATGGCATTCCTCCTATGTCATTCAGCTGCCAGTGGAATAGAAGCCTTCAGCCAAATGATGCCAAGTCATTTTGTCGATTTATTTTCATTTAACAGGGGTTTGCAGGTTTTTTTTTTTGTTGGGCGGGGGGTGGGGGGGGGGGGGGGGGGTTATGAGTTGGCTGGCGAGTCGCATGCCAGTCCTCCTTATCTGTCTCTAATGATATGCATATTCGTTTTTAGTGTTAATATTTCTTACTTGAGGTCATACAGGTCACGTGCCCAAACTGGGGAAGAGAAACACGACAGGGCTGCAAGTTCAGGCAGCAGAAATGCTACTCACTGCGCTGCCGTCGAAGGTTGTGTCGCTGGAGTACAGGACATCGAAGCTGCGTAAGCTATGAAAGCAAAAAGAGCTGGATAAGTGGCTCGAAAAAGACTTTCCACGCACCGTGACGAGAGCGACTTTCTGTAAACGACCTACTGAATGACGGTTTCCTACTTTCCTTAAGAAAACATGTAAAAAAATAAAAATAAAATAAAGGTCCCTTTTTCATTCATTTGGCACATCGGTGTATAGTGCTAGAACTGAATCTGGATGCACCGGATGGGTGATGTGGTAAGGCCAAGCCTCTAATTCCCCGGAGATTTTCTGGTACCCGTGTAGACTGGGTCAAACTGAGGACCAAGTTCAGTTTTGAAGGGGGAGAAAGATGACTTTGCCATTTGTGTCTCTCAGTTCTCCGTGAGTCTTCTGTGACCCCATTTTGAGCTAAACGCCAATAGACATTCTGCCTCCAAACGATCATGTCGTAAAAGGCGACTAATCAGAGGTCTTTCCTTCAAAGTCACAGTGCTTGAGAGACCCAAGAGGCGAGAAACCAACAGTCTATATAAGATAAGACAGATATGTAAAACGAATGTGCACGAAGTGGATTAACAACCGGAATATTCCACTAGTCTACAGGTGGAAAATGCTAAAAATGATTGTCAAGAGATCTCTGTGCTTTGTGTCCTGAAACAATAAATATCCAGCCAACAAAGAAGAAGAGGGGAGGTTTTTTTGGTTAAAGAAGTTTGAAACACACACACACACACAGAAGGGAGCTAGAGAGTAAAGTTGAAAAGTTGGGGAGGACAAGGAAAGATTTGCACCTTTTCTCAATCAAATGAACAAAGAACACTGTTGGCGAAGTGATTTAACGCGTGCTCTTGCTATTAGTCTCGGCTGGTTAGTCTTTCCTCTTGAGCCTAAGGGCGACGCATAGGGCAGAGGTCGTAGCTCTCCATGTGGGGCGGTTTGTTGCCACCTGTTTTAGGTAAAATAAAAATAAAATAAAAGTAAACGACCCTTTTCCACGACTTTAGGCGTATAGGGCAAGACCTATATTTTTATATACCAATCGGCACAAGGTGGGTAATGTGGTCGCCGGCGGCCTTTACTTTCCCGGGACTACACCCGGTACCCACTCAAGGCTGCGTCGACCTGGGAGCCAAGGTCATTTTTGAAAAAAGTCAGCTCCACCAGGGAGCGAACCTACGACCTTCCGATCCGCGACGAGCGTCTAGCTGCTCGGCCACGGCGACTCTCAAATAGGTTAGTTGCGTATCCTTTACAGGATGTTACAGAACCAATCCCAACAGCCGCTGGCTGTTGTGTAGTTTTTCTAAGCAAATATGCGTCCAGTAGCTTGCCATTGCCGCTGGACGGTCGGCTTTCTTGATACCGCTGTCGAAACCAACACAAGGCGCATAGCCAGCAGCTGAGATCAAACCCAGCATCCTGGCATTGCTAAACGTTCGCATCGACTTAGCCACAGAGCCGACCCTGTATTAGGTCTTGGATGTTTATTAGGCACACTATTGAGCCTTCGTTGATAATGTGGCTCTTTCTAATGCATTGTATTCATTGAACTTTTTTTTTTTGTTTTAAGGTTGTTAATGATGTCATCGTTCCATGTTTTGGGTGGTCTTCTTTTTGATTTGTGTTCAGATTTCTTCACTGTGGCTCTCTGTGGACTTTGTTATTAGGGCAATCTTATTAGACGGCCACACCTTCTCAGACATTGCTCTTTAATAAATTGTGTTACTGTTTGCAGTTCTTGTCATCTACTTTCTTTATATTTTTAAATTGTACCCCCCCCCCCCCCAACCCTTTCCCGGTGGCTCTTCTAAGACATCTTAACTCTTTTATTATGATTTCTCTCATTAGATGAGGCGGGGATCCATGTTTGACTCTGGAAGCATAAAGTTGGCAAAAACTAGTCCTTACTAGAATCGCCAAAACAGACAAAGTAATTCATATGTCAGAAGTGTTGTTAAAGAACATTTTCTTCCTTGACCGTTGAAACTAATAATGTTGACCAAGTTGTCGTGGTTATTGCAAAAGAAGCTACGCTGAAACCGATGTAGTAATCTGTGGAATTGTTGTAGCTTCGTTCTCTGGCGCGGTACGTAGGCATGTCTTGTCAGTTGATTGTAACCACATTCTTTGGATCTCTGTTTGCCCTCTCTCTCTCTCTCTCTCTCTCTCTCTCTCTCTCTCTCTCTCTCTCTCTCTCTCTCTCTCTCTCTCTGACTTTGCCTCAACGTCCAGGTTTCTGTCATCACCAGACATTAGATGTATACATTGTTCTGTGCATTTCTTTCTGAGAGACTAATCTCTTATTCTGCAAACCTGCCCACCCCCTCCTTTCCTTTTACCCCTCCCCCCCACCTCCACCCTCCCGCTGCCTCAGTGTTCACCAATCTCTATTGCGTCGTCAGTTTGTTCTTTATTATTTGCGTGTGCACGAGTATTTATCGCACTTTCTTTTCCAGTATCTGCCGTTAGTCTCTTCTGTTCTCTGTCTATCTCTCTCTCTCTCTCTCTGTGTGTGTGTGTGTGTGTGTGTGTGTAAATTTCTCTGTCACTTAAGTAATGGCGCCCGGCGTGTTGATCACATCACCCAGCAGGTGCCGTTTGGTCTAGAAAATATGTATAGGTCAGGCCCTATGTAACTGAAGGCGTGGAGTCAGGTCCTTTACTTTATTTTACTCTAGTTTACTCAACATTAGAATGCATTCTTTTTGTGAGTCTAATACTTCTAAATTACTACACATTCTTAAGTACGGCTATTTACAATTGTCGTGTCCTTCGCAGACCTAAAACAATTGGGGCCCCTGGTTTTAACAAATTAGGAATAATTGCTCTATCTATTTTGTTAAAATCAGAGTTTCACTGCATCTTGGTGAAGTAAATTAACGTAAAATATGATATATTTGAGAGGGTGAATAAATCAGAAAAAAATGTCTGGGTAACCTATACTATCACTTTCGACTCCCGGGCAAAATAGAAGAAAGACTAGGCAGAATGTTAAGCTTCGAAATTTTTGTGTGCTTCCGACAGCACTTTGCTAATGCATTTTCCACTTAAGGACGGTAGTCTACGGTTTCGATGCCTGAGCTACTGAGTTTAGTGATTGGTTGTTTTTTCTTTGGAGCGCCTTTCATTTTTCGCAGCTGGTGCGTGGTTTTGTTCAATATGGCTGGTGGCCGGTTTACGTGTGAGCTGGTGAAATACCTATGTAAGAATTCTACGTGTGAATAGTAACCAACTTATCGTGTCCGACTACTTCCTTCGACAACAAGCTGCATTTATGGTGGCGAATGTTGGCTTTGCCGCCTCGAGCAACTGACATACGCATTTACTGCATATTTCTTGATTGTTCCGGAACTAGTAGTTTATTCAGCAGTTTTTCATTTGCAGCAGTGCGGGATACTTAATTTGATTCGCACTATGATGATAATAGACCAGATGTAGAACTGCAGACCAACAATGATGGTCCACCAATAATCACTGTAGAAGTTGAGGATGCAATACATCATACGAAGAAAGGAAAAGCACCCGGGCCAGACAACATCTCACTGGAAGAAATCGAAGCACTGGAAGATTTTGGAATTGAAATAATAACAAAACTTTTAAATGATATTTATTATAGTGGGTATATTCCAAATGACCTTTTTAAATCCATATTTATAGCTCTGCCTAAGAAACCAGGCACTATAAAATGTGAAGACCATCGCACAATAAGTCTTTTGAGTCACATGACTAAGATTTTACTGAGAATAATTATGAGAAGAATAAGAAACAAAATTAAACCAGAAATCAGCGATGAACAATGTGGATTTGTAGAAGGAAAAGGTACAAACAATGCCATATACATCCTAAGGACATTGTCAGAAAGAGCTATAGAAGTAAAGACTGATTTGTACATATGATTCATAGACTATACAAAAGCATTTGACTGTGTGAAGCATGAAGAAGTAATCAAACTGTTAGAAAAATTAAACATTGATGGGAAAGATCTACGAATAATAAAGAATATGTATTGGCAGCAAACAGCAGCTATAAGAATTAACAACTGTTTAGGTACATTTCAAAGCATAAAGAGGGGCGTACGACAAGGATTTGTACTGTCACCTGATTTGTTTTCAATATACAGTGAATATATAATGAGAGCTTTAATTGGTATGCCAGGAATCGTGGTTGGTGGGCACAATATAAACAATTTACGTTATGCTGATGACACAGTCTTGATAGCAACAAGTCAGAAATAACTACAGGAAATGATAGACATTGTGGTGTTAGAAAGTGGAAGAATAGGCCTCAGTTTGAATAATGGGAAGACAGAAGTAATGGTGCTTTCAAAGAAACGAATTATTCCTAAGTGTGTAATAAAAGTTGTTATTTTAGGACAAGTACAGAAATTTAAGTATCTGGGCACATGGATAACATCAGAACGAAGATGCATAACTGCGATAAGAAATAGAATAGGACAGGCAAAAACTGCATTTTATAAAAAGAAAAACATCTTGTGCAATATATCTTTGTCATTGAGAGTTAGAAAAAGAATTCTTGCTTGCTACATACGTACAGTTTTAACATATGGCTGTGAATCCCGGACAATCGGTTGGCAGGCCAAACAATTTCTGGAGGCCTCGGAGATGTGGTTTTACAGAAGAATGCTTAGAATACCCTGAACAGCCAAAAAGAACAACCAAGAGGTTTTGAAAGAACCGGGAGCCCGAAGACAACTTATCACAGACATCAGAAGAAGACAGTCATCATTTTTCGGCCATGTTATGAGAAGAGGGAAAATAGAACATGTTGTGACCACTGGAAAGATCTGTGGAAGGAGAGATAGAGGAAGACAACGAAAGAAGATGCTTGACAGTCTTGTTGCATGGCATGGAGGTGTGTCAGCACACGAACTGATACATGCTGCAGGAGATCGCAGATTATGGAGAGGCATGATCGCCCACGCCAGTGGGCAAGGCACCTGATAGTGATGATGACTGGCACAGGAACGGAGCAAGTATGGGGAAACCCGATTGCGGTGCTGTTGAAATCTCGACAAACTAAACTGAACATTTTATCTTTCGTTATACGACATAGAAAATAGCGTCATATTAAATAAAAAAAAAAAAAAACGAGCAGGGATTAAAGAGGCGAGGAAACCCTAAAGAAACCCCAAAACCAATGTTTGTGAGAGAGGCCAAACGTGATGGACTGGACTCGCATAGGTGATGTTGAAATGATTGCACAGAATAGAAGGGGAGGGAGGAATAGACAGCGAGCCCTATGTGACATATACATGTCACAACAGGAAAGTGAATAAATAAATACATTTGGGTGCTTCAGTGCCCATAAACTTCCGTGAACGAACATTCCATACTGCCCTTTCTAAACCGCCGTGGCGTGTAATGTCGCCAGAGAGCCTTTTTCCCTGACACATGATGCTATTTATGAAACACTGGTCCTCTGTGTTCATTTCTTATGGGATACCTGCATGACTGTTCTTGCTCCAGAGAATTCTAGATTCATATATCACATTTCATTTCGATAGATACATACATGAAATAGGCCTACATGGCTGGGGTATGTCTGTTACACTGCATCATACATTGTAGAACAGTAAAACCGCAAAG
The DNA here is from genome assembly GCA_905116865.2 of Candidula unifasciata. Taxonomy (NCBI): domain Eukaryota; kingdom Metazoa; phylum Mollusca; class Gastropoda; order Stylommatophora; family Geomitridae; genus Candidula; species Candidula unifasciata. The sequence goes on from CAJHNH020007412.1 coordinate 173,563, forward strand.
TGTGGCAATTCATTTTCTTCTTCTTTTTCTTCTTCTGCCTTCTACCCCCCCCCCCCATCCCAATGGAGCAGTTTAGGCCCTTCAACTAGCTCACGCAACGTCGTTCTGTCCTTCCCCGTGGCATTAGGATTGGGGTTGGCTACCTCATCCTGTAAAAACAAATTCCCTCAAAAACCAACTAACTATGAAAAGGTCACAAAGAGTTCATTTGACATAAGCAAAATCATCACGTGCAGCAGGCACAGAACGTAGCTGTCATCACTGAGCGACGTAAAGCCACCCATTCGTAGGCGCAGGTACCTGGAGGTTCAAGCTCTTTGAGGTCCCCTCCCACCCACCCTCATATTTTAAGAGGGAGGACTGTCCCGCTTACATTCATTCTTTGAGGGCGGGGAGGGAGCGGGAGGGGGAAGGGTTAACCCTTACTCTAAAATATAAAGAGCTAAGCTAAAGGGCTTGTTAAAGGGCTAAGCGGTGGTATACAGATGTTTAATTTTTTATGTATGTGTTTGTAAATATATTTTTTATAATTGCCAATATCAGCTCGCGAGCACTCGAGTTTAAAAGCATGGAAATTGCATTCACATCAACCCTAAACAACCCCCTCTTCCCACACACACACACACACACACACACACACACACACACACACACACACACACACGCACGCACGCACGCACACACACACACACACACACACACACACACACACACACACACACACACCCACCCACCAGTCTGCAGAAAGCACTTGAGCTCGTTGTTCGGGGATCTGTTACACACACCAGACTTCATCCACCATTCAAATCCACCACCACCAGACCGACTATGACCGATAAGGTCTAGAATCTATAAGATCGAACACACATTTGACAGAGCCCAACTGTATAACTAGAATATCATTTGCACCAGAACCCGCAGACTTGCGTTATCGCTCCTCTAGGGACCGAACATTCCCCCACATGAATGCTTTCCTTGGTCGTATTATGCAGGTAAGGCGGGCCAGCATGGGGTCCATTGATTTTGCGAGGTGGGGATCGATACGCTGAAGGTTTGCTGTCACATTATATAGCACTAATGTGGCTGCAGGGAGCCAGAAGTGCCAATGAAGTCGTCTGATCAAGGTTGTGTAAGCCTTTGTGAACTGGAGTGTACTTCAGAACACAGAACATGCTGCTGTTTAAAATCGTATTTATTTAGCGTTATGGCTTAACGAGGAGAATTGGCTTAATAAACAGCTTCCTCTTCCGAGCACTAAGGTATTTCGGTCTTGTTAAACGTTGTGGTTGTCTGGAGAGAACGGTGATGGAAGTTGCCATTTCCGGAAGAAAAAAGAAAGAAACACGAACTAGATGCCGACCTCCGCGAAAGTAGATACTTCTTCTTTCTTCTTTGCGATCGGTTTCATATGCTCAGATCAGACAGACCATCAGGTGGGTTGCCTCTATGAACTCGCATGTCAGCAGCAGGTTCTTCATGGTTCCCCATAGCTTGCTGTGTAGACTTAGTTTTGAGGCCAGGTGTCTTTTCGAAGTTGTAGATAGAGTGGGCAGGTCTGCATAATGTGCTCATGTGTTTGTGGTCCTGTTTGACTGGCACACTGTGGGGACTGTACAATCTTTATTTTATGCATGTGGTAGTTAAGCCTGCAGTGTCCTGTTCGTAGACGGACAATTGTTGTATGTTGCCTTCTTTTGAGTCTGCTGATGGGGTTTTATGGATGTTTACTGTTAGCTTGTTCTCTCCACAATTCCTTGTATTTCCCCCTAATAAGTGTTCTGATTTCTGGTAGTGACAATGGATGGGTGTGTTGTTTCTTCTGCTAACTCATTTTCTGGTATGCCGCAGTGAGCCGGGATCCACCGGAGAACGATTTGTTTCTTGCGTCTGTTTACATGGCGGGTCGGTTCTTTCTACATGTTGTCTCATAAATCCCTCTCAACAGCTGGAGGACTGACATGCAGTCACAAAGGAAAACAGTTTTGCTGTTTTAAATTTTTCTTTCCTCGAGCACTTTGGCTGAGTCAATAATTGCTTGCTGCTCTATTCTTAAGTTCGTTGAGAGTCTTCCGGAGGCGCATGACGTTTCTACTGTGGTCCCATCTTGCAGCATGATGACCGATCCAGCTCCTACGTTGTTTTGTCTGCTCCCTCCAGTGATCCATCGTTGTATACCTTTGTCCATTCTGGTTTTGGATAAGAGTTCTAGACATTTTCAAGGGTCTTTGCATGCAGTACTAGGTCACATACTTCAGCCCTACTGTCTGTGACTGGAATTGTTGTTGTGACTATTGTTAGGCTGTAGGTCTATGCTGTATGCCTGGATCATTCCGATGTTGAAGAATCTTTGAAAAGATAGCACTGTTTTTTTTAAGTACAATTTTGATAGATGGTGAAAGCTTCGTCTTTTTAGTCGGTTTTGGGTTAAGTTGTTTGTTATTCTGTGCATGGGGTTGTTGTTCATGCGTAGATACAAGATACTAAAGATACATAGGCAATGAAAGAACATAGAGCTGGAGAGATTGGCTATTTATTTGTTTCTCATAATCTCTTTAGCTGTACTAGAAAAAAAAAACACACACACGTGCGCACGCACGCACACCCACCCACCCACACACACACACAGAAACCTGCAGTATACATGCTTAATGTATTCATACATACATAATGTGTTGTTTTTCCAAATCCGAGTAGCCGTACTGGTGAGAGAAAAAATTCTGCAGCTTGTAGGGATTCAGCCTCTATTACTGTTTGGCTTGTCTGTCCGCTGATCACACGTGCCTTTGCAGAACGAGCTCACAGTATTATACGCTTATTCCTTGATGCTGATGCAGCAGGATTTGCTGCATTCTTTATTTCAAACGTATTTGTGTTTCCTTTTCTTGGGTGTAAACAAAGCATGCACACACACACACACACACACACACACACACACACACACACAGAGAGAGAGAGAGAGTGTGTGTGTGTGTGTGTGTGTGTGTGACGCATGGTCTTTGTAAAACTGTCCTAACTGTGTGCTATGAAAATAGCCCCAGTATCACCCATGGCCTAGTATAAACCCTTTGTATAAAAAGACGGTAAGGTGCCAATCAACAGTTTCAAAAGCACCCAAGTAAAACAAGATGCGACTCTGTGTTGCTCAGTTATCACACTTGATATATTACGCTGTCGGCTCTGTGGCTAAGTCGATGCGAACGCTTCGTAATGCCGGGATGCCGGGTTCGATCCTAGCTGCGGGTTATGCACCTTGCGTTGGTTTCGACAGTGGTATCAAGAAATCCGTTCGTCCGGAAGCAGTGTAAACTACTGGACGTAAATTTGCCTAGAAAAACCACACAACAGCCAGGATCTGTTGGGGTTGGTTCTGCAATGTTCTGTAAAGGATACGCAACTAACCTGTATTACACTAGCTGTACTCAGTAACCCGATCCATGTTGTCTTTTTTCTGCCAAACCAATTTTCCACTTCAGTGTCACCGAGATCCTCATCAAGAAGCCTCTTTCTACTGCCCCAGAATGAAGGCAAATCGCCAGGATTATTTTTTCTTCGTTAAAATAATAATGGCTGCCAGTTTTTGTTCACGCAATTGGCTAATTACACCTCGTCACCAGGCTTGGCTTGGCTTTTGGCACGGTTTTTTAAAGCATTTTCTCTTATCTAACTGGTCGATGTCTGTTATAATGAAACCATCCCAATCGAGCCATTGTTGGGTATTGTTCTGAGAGTTTAGAAATGCGTGTGCCTGTGGAAAAAGGAAGGGGTGGGGGGGGGGGGTCGAGGTAGGAATGGCCCGTGGGTGGGGGAGGTAGTTACAGATAAGAGATCGATTGAGGCGGTGAAAGAGTGGGGGGGGGGGGGTGCTCCTGATCTTAGTTCACATCTAAATTGTATTTGAATTGAGATTTAATGACCGTACTCATGGCGCAATGTCACTATAAATTAAAAGCTGGGATCTAATTCTCCAGCTCAGTGTTCTTCAACCCTTGTTCCACGGCCCATTGGTGGGCAATGAAAAAGTCCCTGTGGGCGGCCTAAAAATTCTGCTTTAATTCTGTAACGAGGTAGCGTGGACGGTTTTTCCTCTTCCAGGCTGCAAGAAAAGATAAAAACTAAACAGGTAAATACAATAGATTTTATATCAGATAGATTCGTATAATACAAACAACTCTCCAGCCACGTATGTCAGATGTTTAAACCATTGAGCTTCCCGTGTGGTTTCCGGGGCCAAATTGTGGGGAAAACAAGAATAGACCCACTACCTCCCCAACAAGCATGTCGTAGGAGTCGATTACTTGGGGACTTCCTTCCAAGTCGGAGCGCATCTGCCCGAGCTGCAAGAAACAACCAGCTACACGTAAATAAGTCACTAAAATGGGCGCACACGCAAAACTAAGAGCCTGGCACAAAGCCAGAGTCCAAATAGATGAACAACCGGGACTTTTTGTCGGAGCTTACAGCCGGTGAACAAATAAGAAGAATGTCGCCAACCCCCGTGGGTATATACACTTATATAGTGAGTGTGTGGGTTTGAACCCTAACAATGCCCACCCACGTGAGAAACTGGACTAATATCTAAGTTATGTTGATCCTAGACAGTCCTGGATAACCAAGAAAATAGCGAGTGGCTCGTTCCATTAAATGAAAATAGCTGTACTTTTATCCACAGGAGTAGGAGAAGGGATAGATAGATATCAAGATGAACCCAATGAGATAATATCAAGATACACAGTTAACCCCTCCGACTTTCTCCTCTCCTGGTATTAATTTGTAACAAAAGCCCCCATCAAGTGATTTACATATTTGTGAGCTGAAGTAAACTAGTATGCACAAACACACTTGAACCTAAGTACAAAATTTACTCGACTACTTTATAACAACATGAACAATATTTATTGAATAAATCTAACCAAAAATAAAATGAACGTGTTTAGGCTAGTAGAGTGAAGATGGTGTTACTGATGAAATAATTTCATATGAAAGTTATACATGCCTCATAAAATTAGAGAAAATAAACCTTAGACAGTTCTCGATTTGAGACCCTGCCTATCGTTTTCCAGTTTGTCGTTCTCGCTGCTTCAAGCAAGTCGTTACACGCAGACTGTCGGCAAAGAATGGATGCCGACTTGTCCCTGCCCAGTGTAGGAACTGTAGTAAAGAAACAAGCGCATATGTGTAGTATCTAGACTTACACCAAACATGTCTATTTTAATAAAACAATTCATCTCTCCCTCATATTAAAATTCTCTCATGTCCAGTCTGGAAGGACTTCGTCTCACATTGAAGTCGTTACATTTCCTGCCTTCCGCTACTAACGTCCTGTAATGATAGGTAAGGTAAGTCTTCTATGTCTGATGTCATCTCTCATGCTGACTTAAAATGACAGTCAGTTTGACAGATCAAGTTCTGGAATTAATGCTTGGAATAATGGGCGCGCCGAGAATGATAACAATTTTTCTGGGGCTATTTCAAATAACAAATCTCAGGGATTTACTCTCCGGGATCAATCTCCGCATCAGCCTCCCGGGAGTTAAACACATTTCAGTGTGTTAGCTGTATGTAATATAGATTCAAATTAACCACACATGAAAAGACTGCCAAAATTATCTTCACGCTTGTGATTTCAGAAAAAATTCTAGTTAATTAAATTTCGGTGGTAACATCAGCAAAAATGTTATACAACATTGAAACACATGTGCGATATAAAGCAATTTGACAGTGCCCTTTGAGAATGGAGACATGTCCGCTAAGAAGTACTACAAAGTGACGAAGACACACACTTGAGCAAAGAGACAGTTGAGATATCTATCACGAAATAAAAGTTGAAAATAGTTTTGCTTTCCTGGAAAATAAAAACTCAATGCCAAAAGTTTTGTCCCAAGCTCAGGGTTTAAGCCCAACACATGGTGTGGTGATGGCAGAGTCTCACTTCCCAGCCTTAAAGTCCACCCTTTTATAACTTCTTCTAAGCTCCTCCTACATTATTAATGAAACCACTATTATTCAAGGATGCCACAGCTCCTCACCGTGGGTATGTCTATTCACTGTCATTCACGACTGCACAACACTTGTTTGCATTCCCAAGATTACATTTTCCTGGTCCATCAAGCTGGCCAGAGCTCATAAGCTAAGTCACACCTTCAATCCCTTCTTCAATCGTCCAGGTTCTGTAAACACCTCCAGCAAACGATGTCAGTACTGGCGATCTGAACTGCACTCAATTGGGGTAACCTCAGTTGGAGATAATCGCAATTAGCCTGAGTTATCCGCTCCTAAAAGTCTGGCTAGGATATGATTATCTGACCACTCAGTTCTACAAGCAAAATCTCCAGCCACTAAGTCTGAGCTTTCAATTTCACTGGTGCCACTTATGATTAGTCTTATTTGTACCTTAACACTTTCTTCTTCTTCTTTCTTCTTCTGCCTTTCTATCCCCCAATGGAGCATAGGCCCTCAACCAACTCACGCCAATTCGTTCTATCCTTCGCCATTGCATGGAGCTCTCCCTATGTCCTCCCAATCTTTCTAACCTCGTGCTCCAGCTCTCTTCTCCATGTGTTTTTTGGCCTTCCTTTATTCCTATGCCCCTGTGGGTTCCAATGCAAAGACATTCATTTCCTTTGCTACTTCCATTGTTCTCCCTATATAATAGAGAGTTCTAACATTCCAGGTGCCAATTCTGGAGGTTTTCCTAGCTGAGAGGAGGTACGTCAACGATCCGGACTCCTTACTGCTTTCTCCACACCGTGTCATACTTCTTCTATTTAATGAGCCTCCCCTCATCTTGGTTGGCTGGATTTTAACACTTTACATCTGGGAAAAGGTCTCAGTGTTTGATATCACCAGCAGTCCAGGAGAATTAAATAGGTTTGTTCTGCTCGCCTTACTTAGTTTTAGGATATATCCAAAACCATATTTTTTTCTGCATACTTTAAAATACATAGAAATCAAAGTAGGTTGAGGAAAGACACATTCTGAAGTCACCGAGCGTGTCGTCACAAAGAAGAACGTCTGATCAGCGTATCACATATGCTGATTACGTGGGCCGCTGGTGTTAAAAGGTTGAGGAACACTGTTCTAGTCTCAGGGGTTCCCAATAAGATAAGACCCGCGGACAGGTTGTATTTATAAAGACTGCCAGGGACCCCATGCTTTTTGATAATCATATGTATATATGTGTGTGTGTGTGTGTGTGTGTGTATATATATATATATATATATATATATATATATATATATATATATATATACATATACACACACACACACACACACACACAAGGTCCGACAATTGAGTAATGAGACTAATTTCATTAAAATTAAATTAAAAAAAAAACAGTTGAAGATATAACTTGTATTTTATTAAAAGTAATGCACTTGTGCATTGATACAGCGAGTGGCACGATCTAACAAACACTGGAACGAGTATGTAGTTCTTCAGTTGCTATGGCCCTTAAAGTCGATGTTACGGGGTTTTGGATGTCATCAATGTCGTCAAAGAAGCGTCCTTTCAATGGTAACTTTAATTATGGGAATAGTAAAAAATTACAGGGAGACAAATCTGGGGAATATGGTGGATGGTTGCGAACACACACTTGTTTTGGAGCCAAAAATTCCTGTTTTTGTGACGTCTTGCACTAAAGGTTTACGAAGGGTCTCTCATAATTTAATGTTAGCTTTTTGCTCCTTTCTGATCACGTAACAATGCACCTCTTACTAGGTTTGTTGCCTGTTAATCGTGCGGCGATGAAAAGTTGCCAGATCATAGGTAAAGGTTGCCTCTTAAGATTCTATGCTTTGCTTCGTAGATGGCATTTTTGTCTTGGCCATAATAAAATCAGTCTCACTACTTAATTGTCGGACCTTATATATATATATATATATATATATATATATATATATATATATATATATATATATATATATATAATATATATTTGGAAGCCTTTTTGGCTGCGCCTATTGTAGTTTGTTTTGTGAAATGCAGATTCGCGTGAGCAACTACTGATCTGTTGTAACCACTGCTTCCTTCGAGATGAACTGCATTTCTAATGTCGGACTGTTTTTGTTCGTACTTCTGATGGCTGCATAATTAAATGCAGGTGTATTTAATTAGTTTCGCTGAGACTGCAGTCTGTGTACATTTTTCTTTCTCAAAGGACGGTGGCAGACATTCTTTGTGGCTTTCGTTGGCTCAAGAAAAGAGCCACGATGGGAGTGACTCTTTTACTATCAAGTGTGAACTTCGATTACCCGATTACAATGAGATCTGCAGTGGCTAGAATCTTACTTGTTGACCCAAAGATCTTAGTTTCAAACCCCCACCGAGGCAGAAATTTAGAATTGACCTGGAGTGTCCTGTCAACGCGGTTTATAATTACAAACAGGGAATTTCCTTGGGAGGTAAAGACGGCTAGCCTCGCAAGACGTACAGGCTAGCCTCTAAACCATTGCGCTGCCGCAGCTCTCAGCTTGAATTAGACATACATCTAGGCTGATTTTCTTAAATGAGTAGAGCATCGAGTAAAACAAGCAAAGTCAGATCTGTAAAACGGATGTACACGCAACACTCAGCGTCTGGAACAAGACTAATGACAAGAAGTGGGCGAACATCCAGAACCTTCCGCCGCAGTTTACAGAAAGTGAACGCGAAAAAGAAGCAGAAGAGGATTACTACAAGTGGATAAGACACCCGGGGATAGAACAGTGGAAAGAACACGATATAACAGCAGAAAAAATGTTGAAAGTTGAATTACGAACCGACATCAGAGCACTGGGGACACTCCCAAATGCGCTCCGTCACGATCTTCAGCAGCAAGCGAAAGGTTGGAATTCCGATGGCACCGGGTACAAATAGCAGTAGAAAGTACATGATATAACAGTAGAAAGTAATGAGGTAACAGTAAAAGGTACATAATATAACAATAGAAAGTACATGATATTAGGGCTGTACCGAATAGTGATTTTCATTATTCGGCCGAATAGGAATAGAGGGACCAACTATTCGGCCGAATAAGAATACGAATAGTGTATCATCATCATCAGGTGCCTTGTCGACTGGCGTGGGCGATTATGCCTCGCCACAATCTGTGATCTCCTGCAGCATCTATTAGCGTGTGCGCTGACACATCTCCGTGTCATGCAGCAAGACTGTCAAGAATCTTCTCTCGTTGTCTTGCTCTATCCCTCCTTCCACAGATCTTTTCAGTGGTCACCACATGTTCCATTTTCTCTCTTCTCATAACATGGCCGAAAAATGATGACTGTCTCCTTCTGATGTCTGTGATTAGTCGTCTTCGGGCTCCTGCAACTTGTAAAACCCCTTGGTTGCTCTTTTTGGCTCACCAAGGTATTTTAAGCATTGTTCTGTAAAACCACATCTCTGAGGCCTCAAGAAATTGTTTGGCCTGCCTACCGATTGTCCGGCACTCACAACGCATTGCCTGTAAATATAAGTGCTTACTTGACGAGGCTAAAAGTTACTATTGTACATATCACATTTTCCACTTTAAAATTTCAGCTAAAATGTAATCGCAACCTTACTTATCCGCTGCACCTTTACGAATACAGATGGAGGATCGGTCGCACTTCGAGATAAATACGAAGACAGTTTTTAGCACGCTGCAGTTGGCATTTTGTGCAGTGTGATACACTTTGAGTGTGAAACAGGGGGAGGGGTGGGGGGAACTCTTTTCGACAGTGGCGAGGAAAGACAATTTAAATTTTAACTTTTAAGTATCTTCATGCCTTCTTTAATAACCTCACAATTTATAGCCGACCTTTCTTGATTTTGGCCGCGGCACGCTGTCTGAGAACCTCTGCTGTAATGCCTCAGTCGAGTCAGCAGGCAAAGACCTTGCCAGCTGCTGTACAACGCAACCTGGTCACAGTTTCACGTGCTACGACAGACTTTGGCAACAGCAACTGTTGTGGTAATGAAAGAGATATTTCAGTCCATCGCAGTTTATGCAGAAACGGGTGTAAGGTAACCACTATTCGTATTCGGCCCGACCGCAAATATTCGTCCGAATACCGAATAGTTATTATTTCCACTATTCGGCCCCGAAGCGAATACGAAGCAAATATTCGGTACAGCCCTACATGATGTAACAAAGGAGATGCATGATATAACAGTAGAAGGTACGTAACAGGACAGTAGAAAGTACGTAATAGGACAGTAGAAAGTACCTGAGTAAACAGTAGAAAATACGTGATTGAACAGTAGAAACTACGTGATAGAACAGTAGAAAGTACATGATAGAGCAATAGAAAGTACACGATAGAGCAATAGAAAGTACATGATAGGACATTAGAAAGTACGTGATAGGACATTAGAAAGTACATGATAGAATAGTAGAAAATACATAACAGAACAGTAGAGAGTACACGAAACAACAGTAGAAAGTGCATGATAGAACAGTAGAAAGTTCATTTGAAGCCCTTGGTACCGAAAGAGTTACTGTTTCAGTTTGGGGGGAAAGGGGGGGGGGGCGGGGGGCTGGTGGGGATTCAAACTCGATTCACGTTTGCTGAGTGAACAGTGTTGCCTTTCTGCAGCCGAAACACTGTGCCACACCAGCGTCGCGTAGGTACAAAAACGACAGGAATTTTTGTTCTGCTGCCACGTAACACAAGTAGGCCACTAATGATATTTTTCTTCCCTTTCTGAACTAGCTGTACCCGGCCACGCGTTGCTGTAGCCCAGAATGATAAACTGGAAAAGAAAGAAAACAGAAAGCGCACCTATCGTATATGGTTAATCTCAGTCATTGTACAGCTACAGAGATAGTCTGATATGCCGACTCTAGAACACGCAACATATCAGTGAATGTCAATATTAGTGGTCGAATAAAGTACACTGTTAGAGAAAGAAAAAAAAAAAGATTATTTGTTTATCGCAGGCTAAAGCATCTTTTGTGCTTAAACAAGTGAAAGTAAGCTGACTGTTATACCTCTAACTAACCAACAAACTGGCACCCACAAAAAAAAAAAAAAAAAAAAAAAAAAAAAAAAAAATTAAGAATAGCCAAGGAAGCGATATTAAAATATAAATATTTAAGAAATGAGAACTGTAAAATAAAGTTATAAGCTCTCTGAGCTAACAGTGTCTGTCATAGCTGTAAACCACAACACAACGTGCCAACCGCCCCTTTAAGGGAAAAAAAAATTAACACCCAGCGGGGAATCGAACACCGGCCACCCGTGTGAAGGGCGGAATTCTTACAACTATACTACTGAAGACTTTAGGTCAGATATCGCAGCCTAGCTGTAAACCACAACACAACGTGCCAACCGCCCTCTCAAGGGCGAACAAATATTACCCATGACATGACCATAGATCATCACGTCGCATTTATCGCTGGCTAGCTGTAGCCCCAAAACCAAGCAAAAAAAAAAAATGCGGAAATATCGCAGCCTAGCTATAAACCACAACAAAACGTGGCAGCCACCCAGTTAGGGGTCCCTTCAAAAAAATTATATCATCCAGTCGGGTATCGAACGCCTATCACCAAATACTCAAGCATTAAGTAGCAATGAAATTATATAATAATAATGTGATGTTCAATGTTACACAGTCATAGGTGGCCAATCAAGTAAAAACAAATCCGGGCCGGCAACAAAACAACTTATGAAATGATCGTTGCTGGAGCTACGACGTTCGTAGTTTGTGCAACACTCATACTTACGAACACGCGCGGAGTCTAAGGCAACGTTGTGTGAAAATTTGAAAGCGATCGGTAAAGAAATGTCGGAGAAGGATCATGGGGGAAAAGGCATCTTTTGGCAACCCTGCTCAGCAGTCGAAGGTGGCCAATCAACTAAAAACAAATCCGGGCGGGCAATGAAACAAATAATGGTTTGATCGTTGCTGGAGCTACGTCGTGCGTGTGTTGTGCGATTTTCTGACAGAAAAACACGCGTTGAGTCAAAGGCAACTTTGTGCGAAATTTTGAATACAATCGGTTCAGTAGTTTCTCAGTCTGTAGGTAACGACCACGAAAAATTATAATTTTTATTAAAATAGATAATGGCTGATCAGTTTTTAAAGAATCTCATCGCCAGTTACACCTCGTCAGCTAGCTCGGTTTTTGGGCTCTCCCTCCCCCCCTCCCCCACACCCCTCCCCCTTTAAAAAAAAAGCTATCTCTTATCTTGCTGGTCGATGTTTGTTGTAATTAAACCATCCGTTCCGATCTGTTGTCAGGTAATGTTCCTAGGGTTTTGATTTGTTTGCCTTGGGTAAGGGAGAAAAAATGTGGTGGGGTGGGGGGTAGGGGGTGGGGGAGGTACCGCGGGGTAACAGATAGAGGAAAGGAGATGAAGTTACGGGGAGAGGGAACGAAGGAGGAAAAGAGACATCAGACTCACACACACTAACACACACGCACACACAAACACGCACGCGTTCACACAAACACACGCACGCGCGCACACACACACACATACGCAGCAGCATTTTGTCTCACTTTTTCAGGTGGTTTGAAAGTCATCCTTTTTTTCCCTTCGTAAAATCGTCCCTTGTGGTTTGAAAATCGTCAGTTTCGGTTTAAACACCGTCCTAAGTGGTTTGACAAGTGTCTACTTTAAATTGAAAACAATGTGTGTTTGTGAGTATGTGTGTGTGTATATATATATATATATATATATATATATATATATATATAGTGGGAGAGAGAGAGAGAGAGAGAGAGAGAGAGAGAGAGAGAGAGAGAGAGTAGCGGAGAGAGAGAGAGAGCACTTATTCCGAGTTTACTTCAGTTATGTCTTTGAATCGATGCAGCCCCCACCACTCATCGCCTGTGTAACTATTAATTACTGCCCTGATTTAACCCGGTAGCTCACACACGGAGATCGATGCCATTGCACGTCTCACAGTATTTGCGAAGGAATAGTGCTAATGAGGTCCCGACCTTATAAATACGATTCTGATCAGAGTTCTGAACGACAGGGGGTATTACGTACCTGGCAGTAATTCATCATCATCATCAGCTAAGCTATGCGGAGAGGAACAGTTCTGTGGTTGAGACAGCGGGGGTAGCACAAGCCATTTTCATTCAGTGGGAATGTATAATGTCGTTTAATATCATCTGTCCATGCTCTCTTTGGGCGTTTTCTTATAATATATAGCTTTAGATTCTACACTATATGGGCAGTAGAATGCTTCTGTATTGGTTAGATTAACTGTTTGGATAACTCGTGAAACTCCAAACTCTAAATGAAGCAGGACCTTTGATGGTTAAAAAAACACACACACACATTCAGCTAAAAACTTCTTTTCTCTACCCCTGGAATGCCTCGCAGTGGCAGGACAGGAAGAGATTTCCTGTTCGCTTAGCATATAGTACTTTACAGTGTCTCTGATATTTATGTGGTTTATATTCTGAGTGGTCCATCTCTAGCTCTGTTACCGCTGTATCTGTAAAACATTGCTCGCTGCGCAGTCCCGTAAGTCTTGTTACATGGCTAAACCATTTGATCTGTTGTCTACCGATAAAGTTCATTACTGGTTCTGTGCCGACTCTTCTTCTGATATCATTGTTTTAAGTCGATCTCAGATTTTAGATCCAGTACGCAAATAAGATCAAGCAAAATAATGTTTCCAGTTATATAAGAAAGCGCCACTAGGACTATATTGGCCATGCCCTCAGAATGGATAAGACAAGACTCCCCAAATTAAGCTCTTATGTGGACACCGGAAGAAAAAAGAAAACGGGAAGACCAACAGAGACCCGACGTAGAACCATCGTCAGGGAAGGCTCACTCATCGGCCTAAACAGGTGGCAACGGACTGCCAGACATGGAGAGCTATGACCTCTGTACTATGCGCCGCCTAAGGCTCAGGAGGAAAAACTAACTAGCTAAGTCGATCTTTCCTTGTTACACCTGACATAGAACGCAAATGTGTCATTTCTGTGGTGATTGTTATATGTAGATGCAAATTAGTAAAATGTGATCTTCTTGATTTTAACTTTATCTTTTGACCTAGGACTCCCAGGTCAAGCCCCCCAAAAATGGGTACTAGGAAGTTAGTTAGGAAGTTTCAGCTACTGCATGGCATTGACATTGCCATACAATACTAATTAGATACCAAGAATATAGGTATAGAACCATATACACCATGCACAGAATTTCTAACAGATTTTAGTCTTAGTCGAGTTTCAGTTTAACTGTATTCGGGTTTTTCCATACTTGCTCCGTTCCCGTACCAGTGAAAATCAAATAAAATGTCCCTGTGATGTTTGAAAAACTGGTCAACATAAAATTAGTCCTAGTACAATCTAAAAATATACGCACGAAATAAATGCATATGGCAGTTGCTAGAGACGACAAAGCCAACATTCGCAACCAGAAATGCAGTTTGTTGTTGGTGGAAGTGGTCGGGCACGATAAGTTGGCTTTAATCACGTAGGATTATTCTATCTATCTATTGTCTTCTTCACTTTTACCGGGTTGCAGCCCAGTGTCGTGGTTTAAAATATTTGTTTTGTGCCTCTCGCGTGATTTGAGTGACAGTTTTCTGGATCTTCTGGCCGTATTCAGCTACTCCATCTATCCATTTTTTCTGGGTCTTCCTCTGGCCTTTCTTCCCGATGTTCTATTGTAAAAGGCCTTATAGGCAATCTGATCCGGTTGCATTCTTACTAAATGACCAAACCACTTTATTCTCTGTTTTTCAATATGTTCCATGCATGCTCTACGTAGGAGTATTACATAAGGTATATTACCAGCTCACACGTAAACTGGCCATCGGCCGTGTTGAATACCTCGACACAGTCGCTGTACAAATGAGAGTTATTTCACCTGGGTTCTTTAATGAATAGCTGAATAAATCAAGTGTTGACATCGCTGCACTCGGAACACTCCCATACGCGCTGCGTCCCCTTCTTTATTAGCCAACGACGGCTCGACTTGTTAATAGCGCCAGTCCTTTAAAACAGGGAGTCCTTCATCTGTTTCTAGTTTTAAGTGCGGTGGCGTAGGGTTAGTGTGCTCGCCTAGGGGGACAATTGTGACTTTCAAACTAGCTCCCCAATTTTACCTGGAATCTAGTAAAACAGAACAATCCTGGCTCTTAGTTTACATTTTACGAGTCATCCTGATAAGACCGCAACGGTTCAATCCCTATACGTCCTAACTACCAATGACTGCATGTTTTTGCTGCTTCATCGATGTAGACATGGTCTTTTTGAGTTGCGGATTTAGCGCTACATGGTTAGTGCTAACGCCACGGACTGTGCAGGACAGGATTTTTGTTTTTAGCCTTTAAAAAATTATCACATGGTCTGTAACCTATAGGTCTAGCTCTGCCCAATACGAGGGCGTTGAAAAGGGTCTTTTACTTTACTTTACTGAACCGAGGGCCTTCTGCAAGAGAACCCAACGTATTTAACCGTTTGGCCAGCCGATCCTTAAACGAGCATTATGGCTTTGTTTTTGACCCAGTCTCATGAAAATGTGTACAGGATCATTTCTAGAAAATTCCCGTATGACGTGGAAGGGAACTGACCAGCTAACCTCATGTATCATGGCCTAGAATGTATGACAGCCTGTGACTTTACACTGCGATGTCAGTGTCTGCTGTAGGTCTGCCTCTACTTGTAGCGTTAGACGCCTATACACTTGTATTAACCAACTTAGGGTGAATAACAGAGTTTGCAGCGAAACTATCGATTTTCTTATTCAGCTCCCTTTTATAGTGAAAAAGAGTTTTGCATATTTTCTAAAGCTGTCTACGTTGTATCCAGTATGGATTTATTCGTTTGCTTCTGTATACTCTGGGCTAATGGAATTTTACATCTGTCTGTCAGTCTGTCTGTTCTCTCTCTCTCTCTCTCTCTCTCTCTCTCTCTCTCTCTCTCTCTCTCTCTCTTACTTTCTCTCTCTCTTTTTCTATGCTCATATTCTCTCTCCCTGTGAGGGTTTTTATTTTTTTTTATATTAAACGAATCTCAAATTTTCTCTCCCCTTCTGGGTTTCGGAGTCCAATTTGGGAAGGGAAGGCGAGGTGGACAGCCCCCTTTGCAACCATTATGCCGTAAAAGCCACTAATTAGAGGTTTGCTGAAATCGAATGTGTTGGACAGAATTGCGCAGATATTACAACCTAGCTGCAAACCCCAAGGCATCAAACAAACCGCCATTTTCAGGGCGAACGCAGAAGAAAAAGAAATGCAGACTCACGCCTTGTGTCTCTCTGTCTCTCTGCCAGTCTGTTATAGTGTATATGTGCTCCCTTCACATTATACATACATACATACACACACACACACACACGCGCGCACGCACGCACACACACACACACACATGCACGCACGCACGCACACATATACTTACAACACACACACATACATACACACAGACAGACAGGCAGACAGACGCAGACAAACAGACAGGTGGACGGACGGACGGACACGCACGCGCACACACTCTATTCCAACGAAAATCACACAAAATGCCCTTCACTGTTCTATTGTGGAAAAGTTTGAATAGAGCGACTGCTTCCCCTACAAGCATGTCGTAGGAGCCGACTAATTTGGGCAATTGGGGACTTCCTTGAAGTCGGAGTGCATCTGCCCTAGCGGCCAGGAGCAACCACCTGTACTCAAATAAAGTAAAAAGTAAAGATCCCTTTTCACGCCTTTTGGCGCATCGGGCATATGGGCAGAGCGTCCCATATTTTTTACAGACCATCAGCACTCTGTGGGTAATGTGGTCAGCATTACGCCGGCTGTCTTTACTTTCCCAGGACACTCAAATAAGCCAGTTAAATAGATGTATGTGCAAAACTCAGGCCTTAGCCCAATAAAAAACCAGGACTTTCCGTCAGAGCTTACTGCTGGAGAACAAAGAAGAAGAAGAAGAGGAAGAAGAAGGAGAAGAAGAAGAAGAAGAAGAAGAGGAAAACGAAGAAGAAGAAGAAGAAGAAAAAGAAGAAGAAGAAGAAGAAGAAGAAGAAGAAGAAGAAGAAGAAGAAGAAGAAGAAGAAGAAGAAGAAGAAGAAGAAAACTAGTCAAGAGACTGAAACAGTTTTTACAGTATTATTATTGATTGCTTTCTGTATTAGTCACAGTGACATAGACGAACTGCTTTCTAGTCTTCACTGGCTTCGCTCTCTCTTTCTTTCTCTTTCTCTATCTCTATCTCTCTCCCTCCCTCTCTCTCTCTCTCTCTCTCTCTCTCTCTCTCTCTCTCTCTCTCTCTCTCTCTCCAGCTGCATTATTGTGAATTACATGACATTACCATTTTTTAAACATGTCGTAGTTACCTTAAGTTTACTCTCGCATGTATGAAACATTTAGAACAAAATATAATTTGCTCTATCTTTTCTATACGTCTCTTTAATAGTATTTTGTTGTGCGCTCGTTAAGCGTATATACACTATTTCCTATTATATGTCAGTCCTTTCTTCTCGTCCCCTTTCTTCTTCTTCTTCTTCTTCTTCTTCTTCTTCTTCTTCTTCTTCTTCTTCTTCTTCTTCTTCTTCTTCTTCTTCTTCTTCTTCTTCTTCTTCTTCTTCTTCTTCTTCTTCTTCTTCTTTCTTCTTCTTCTTCTTCTTCTTCTTCTTCTTCTTCTTCTTCTTCTTCTTCTTCTTCTTTCTTCTTCTTCTTCTTCTTCTTCTTCTTCTTCTTCTTCTTCTTCTTCTTCTTCTTCTTCTTCTTCTTCTTCTTCTTCTTCTTCTTCTTCTTCTTCTTCTTCTTCTTCTTCTTCTTCTTCTTCTTCTTCTTCTTCTTCTTCTTCTTCTTCTTCTTCTTCTTCTTTTCTTCTTCTTCTTCTTCTTCTTTTTCTTCTTCTTTTCTTCTTCTTCTTCTTCTTCTTCTTCTTCTTCTTCTTCTTCTTCTTCTTCTCTTCTTCTTCTTCTTCTTCTCTTCTTCTTCTTCTTCTTCTTCTTCTTCTTCTTCTTCTTCTTCTTTCTTCTTCTTCTTCTTCTTCTTCTTCTTCTTCTTCTTCTTCTTCTTCTTCTCTTCTTCTTCTTCTTTCTTTTTCTTTTTCTTCTTCTTCTTCTTCTTCTTCTTCTTCTTCTTCTTCTTCTTCTTCTTCTTCTTCTTCTTCTTCTTCTTCTTCTTCTTCTTCTTTCTTTCTTTTTCTTCTTCTTCTTCTTTCTTCTACTGCTGCTACTGCTGCATCTTGTTCTTCTTGTTCTTATTCTTCTTGTTCTTATTATTGTTGTTGTTGTTGTTGTTCTTCTTCTTCTTCTTCTTTTTATTTTTCTTCTTCTTCTTCTTCTGCTTCTTTTCTTCTTCTTCTTCTTCTTCTTCTTCTTCTTCTTCTTCTTCTTCTTCTTCTTCTTCTTCTTCTTCTTCTTCTTCTTCTTCTTCTTCTTCTTTTTCGCTGTCTCTCTCTTATCTCTTAGTAATCTTTCTTATTCTCTCTGTTTCTTTGTGTGTGTGTGTGTGTTTATATGTCATGTGGCATGCCTGGCTACATTTCATTTGTCTTTCATTAAGCTTGTTGTCTAACTGTTTGCCTAAATGTGTTCCTGTCTGTCTGTATTCATTCGCTAATTGTGTAGCTATCTGTCGGTTTTAAATGAGACAATGCAGATTCCAACACAAAACCTTCGGGTTTGGCTAAAAAGCGACTAGCCACCGCTAATACTTTTACAGTAGTGCTTTCCGTATGATCCCGGCAACACATGGAGAACAGACAACTATAGTTATTTTTTTAGTATGCCTTGCTGACTGGAGAATAAAACGAACGCAACAGCTGTGTACCCTAGCTTTTCGTTTATGTAATTCTTACCTCAGTGGACTCATTTTGAGTTGCAAATTGATTGCTGTTTCTGTCGCTGTGTTCGTTTAGTCTCATGTCTCGCATGGATGTCAAAATTAGAAAGACTGCTTTGATCTTGTGGAAAAAAATTTGTTTCCTTATTGAGCACTTTCCATTCAATCATTATCATCACAGCGTCGCCTCAATGTAGTGGCCCCCTAAGCACTTCCCGCGGGCCCCGTGAACATGAGACCCCAATGCTAATCTGAATATATCAAGACCATTTACATTTCGTTGATGTGAGTGGTTGTCGTAGGGGCCCCAGCACCATGATTAGCCCCGGAGCCCAATAACGCTGTTAAGACCAGGGCTAGCAGTCGGTGCTTTGCATTCGGTTCTGTTCTCTGCCATCCTTTCGGTTCAAGAATGGAATTCAGTCTCTAGCAGCTTTGGTCTCTTTCATCATCTCAGTGTTCCTCTTGGGCGACTTCGTTTCCTGAGTTTATTTGTTTTCCATTTCTGCTCCTTATGCGTGTCGCCGGCTTCTTTATTTGATAGCTCTCGATACCAGATGCCCTTACTTTCTTGTCATATTGTCTTGAAACGTCCCGTCTAATATTTTCAGTGCTATTAACCTAGTTATTCCTTATCATCATCATCATAAACCACTTCTGCCGTTAAGCCACTTGGGGAGGAATAATTTGCGATCCAGTGCACGTTGGCTGCCGTGAAGGCGTAGAGTGTTTTTAATGTTGTCGATCCATGATTCCTCTTGCTCTTGTAGCTGATCGTCTGAGAAGTAGTGCTTGTGATGGTATTTGATCTTGCTGCATTCTAACGAGATGGTCAAACCATTTGATCTGTTGTTTCTCCATGAAGCTAGTGCAAGGTGTCGTTCACACAATTTGCCTGATAGTTTCATTATTAACGCGATCTCCGATGGTTAGATTGGCTGCTTTTCTCAGGCACCTCATCTCGCAGGTAGTGATTTTGTGTAAATGGGCTTTGTAAAGTGTCCATGTTTGGCTCTGGTAGCTTAATGTTGGAATAAATATGCTGTTAATAATCTGTCTCTTTGCACTCATATTTATTCTTTGATGTCTTAATAATGGTGACATGTGGCATATAAGTGCACTTGCTTTTTGACATCTAGTTTCTTTTTCTCTGTCAATTCTGCCATCTTCTGTGATCATACTTCCTAGATATTTAAACTCCCTAACTTGATTCAGAGCTGAACCATTCAGCTGTATGTGTAGTGGGGCAGGGGTTCTACTAACTTGCATTGTTTCGGTTTTGTTTGCATTTATCTTCATGTTGTTTTTACTGCATGCTCAGTTTAACCTGTTAATGCGGTCTTGCAGTCTTCCATCTTCTAGTTATACGATGTCCGTCCTTGTGTCTGTTTGTGGTATGAGTGTCTGTTCACAGTATAAATAACTCAACTTTTCAGTCTTCGGTCTACGTCTCTCTCTTTGTCTCTCTCTCTCTTTCTCTCTTTTTGTCTGTCTGTCTGTCTGTCTGTCTGTCTGTCTGTCTGTCTGTCTGTCTGTCTGTCTGTCTGTCTGTCTGTCTGTCTGTCTGTCTGTCTGTCTGTCTGTCTGTCTGTCTGTCTGTCTGTCTGTCTGTCTGTCTGTCTGTCTGTCTGTCTGTCTGTCTGTCGGTCGGTCGGTCGGTCGGTCGGTCGGTCGGTCGGTCGGTCGGTCGGTCGGTCGGTCGGTCGGTCGGTCGGTCGGTCGGTCGGTCGGTCGGTCGGTCGGTCGGTCGGTCGGTCGGTCGGTCGGTCTGGCTGGCTGGCTGGCTGGCTGGCTGGCTGGCTGGCTGGCTGGCTGGCTGGCTGGCTGGCTGGCTGTCTGTCTGTCTGTCTGTCTGTCTGTCTTTCTTTCTTTTTCTCTCTCTCACACTGTCTCTTTCTGCGTACAGATGCAATACCCGCCCATGTGCATGTTTGCTATATTTTTACATTGTCAATTATGGATGCTTGAAGTCAAGTAACTGGGTCACCAGCTAGGTGTGTGAGTGTGTGTGTGCGTGTGTTAGAGAAAGAGAGACATAAAGAGAGAGAGAGAGAGAGAGAGACTCAGAGAAAGAGAGAGAGAGAGAGAGGGTGAGGGAGAAAGAAAGATAGAGATGGAGAGAAAACTAACAGTGTTTCACCCTTTCTTTCTTTGCCTTGTTCGCACTCATAATCCATACAATTACTTTAAGATTAATACCATCACCCTGGCCTTTTTATAATTTGGTCAAGGAAAGTTTTTTTTTTTTTTTTTGGTCTTCCATTTGGTAATTTGACTTTTATGCGGGA
Source organism: Candidula unifasciata (assembly GCA_905116865.2). Lineage (NCBI taxonomy): Eukaryota > Metazoa > Mollusca > Gastropoda > Stylommatophora > Geomitridae > Candidula > Candidula unifasciata. Next base: position 194,574 of record CAJHNH020007412.1, read on the forward strand.
AAGCCTGATTATCATTCATATTATTTTTTTTTATTCTCTGTGTTCTCGTTTATAGCTTCCTCTTGAAACATGTGTGACTGTACAGACAATTTTATTAACGCCATAAAATCGTGTTCCTGCGATCAGATTACCCGTCTTTCGTTCCAAAATTGTATCAGTTTTGCTTTAGGTGGTTTTAATCCAGCCTGAATCAATATTTAGAATATGTTTATCTACTATGTATGTAATTGCTCACTTGTATACATGTATGTGTGTAGATGTTCACGTGTGGGCACGTTATTGTGTATGTTCATACTTGTATTTCGTGTTATTCTTCTTCGTTTCTCAACACCTTTTTCTGCGGTTTTTCTGTGTTCCAAATGCGGCAGCTGAGTTCTTTGTTGATACAGGCTTTAATTGAAACGTTAGTTTCTATCTGTTAACCTCTCTTATTTGGCTTTGTTATGCTGTCTGGTCATATCTTGTTTTGAGGATCTCAGTCAGACTCGTACATCCTAGTGGTTGAGTGTGTCTTGTGTAATCAACCTCTGTTCACATTTTATCGTACGTGTACTAATCAGAGCGTGTGAATATGTCAGTGGTGCACTACGTTTTTGATAACACGTTAGTTTTCCTCCTGAGTTCCGAGGTCGTATGTGGAAGGAGAGGGCATCGACTACCCCGCTAACAAGCATGCCGTATAAGGCGAATTATTAGTCGTTTGTTGAAATAAGATGTAATGGGCCGATAAGCACAGATGTCGCAACCTAGCCGTAAGCCAAAGCACAACATGCCATCCACCCCTTTAGGGAAAACACAGAAGAAGAGGGTAGATACACTACATTGGTTTTGCTTTGGGCTGAGTTAAGTTGAAACCATTGTCACAGCGCTGGTTAGGGGGTGGGGGGGGGGGCATTTGCCTAAACGCTTCTAACCCCTTTTTTGCAGACAGAACAGAGTTTCAAGACTAGATGTAATATGATTATATGTTTGTTTTTGCCATTTCTCTGATCGTTGCGCCAGATCAGTATATTTTTTTGTTGGGGGGGCTACACGGAAAAGAATTGAAACGGATGAACCGCGAAACAAATTTTTGAAAAGAAGGTTAAAGCGTATCCCAAGTTCTATTTGGGTGTGCATGTTAGATTGCCTCATTGTCAACTGTGACATTGTTTAATGCTGTGAGGAAGGGGATACGGAGTTCGTGCTTTGTGCACTGCTGTCGGTGGAGGTAGGCTGAGGATGTGGAATACAATCTGATACCAGGAAGACGATCATCTCGATTTAAAATTTAAATAAAGGATCTTTTCCCAAACCTCTAGATGTATTGGTGGTTGACCTATATTTGATAGACCAACCAGCACTCGGTGGTTGACCTATATTTGATAGACCAACCAGCACTCGGTGGTTGATGTGGGCAGCATTACGGAGGTCGTCTTTGCTTCATATGACTTTACTTGATACCCATGCCCGGCTCTCTAGTGTAGTTGGCTAAACCGGACTGCGCGGTGACCGGGTGACGAACTCCTTGTGGTCCGGGTTCACCCCTGGGGGTAGGCAGCAAAGCCACATTTCTCCCTGATTTACGGAATTTATCATGGAATCAAGGCTAAAGCGTTGCGATATTCATAATACCGAGCCTAAGGGTTAACAACTTATGGCTTCTGGATACTAAAAAAAAAAAAAAAAACTTGATACCCATATAAGGCTGGGAGCCAAGCTCGTTTTTGGAAGAGAAAAACAAAAAAGCCCTTAGGCGCTACGCCCTGATTACACCCTCTCGACTTTAGATTACATTTGATCAACTAAAAGAAAAACCGAAGCACACCATTTATAACACACAAAAATTGACAGGATAGAATAAATTAAACCAGACGTGTCAGCAATGAACCTCAAGAGCTCAGAAAGCTGAAGAAGAAGAAACCAGACGTGTAGAATCTCAGGTCACAACACATACGTACATGCGTATACACACATTTTCAGCAAAATCAGCATCGCAATCAACGTCAGTATTTACAAATCACTGGAGTTGTCTATTTTATTATACGGATGTGAGAGTTGGACTGTGAAAATATATAGGAGGATTCAGGCTTTCAAATGTATATGCTACGGACGCATTTTACGTATTAGTTATTTAAAACACAAAACTAATAAATATGTCAGAGACAGAATATACAAATGTGCCGGTCATCAGGAGCTTCTCTTGACAGTAATCGAAGAAGTGGAGGGTACAGAAGAAACTGTAATGACAATATCAAGAAATGGACAGGACTAAGTTATCATACACTTATTCATCAAGCAGAAGACAGAGAAAGATGGCGGATTTTATGTGCTAGTGCTTCCATCAATACACCTCCACGGCCCTAATGGGTCAAGGGTCATTTTATGTTGTGTTTGTAATTTTTACGATGATCTCGCCATTTGCACACCACCAGTCGTAGGTCAATTCCATTGATAAGTTGGTTGGACTAGTCTACTGTGGTTGAGGTTATGGGTGTCGCAGTCTGTTGTTGTCTGGTATTTACATTTTTATTTCCGAGAAAGAGACCGCCTATGACATAGGTTTTGTCACTCTCTAGGGGGGTTGTGTGTTAGACCCAGTATCCAAATGTTTTAGAAGTGTTAAAAGCACTGGCATGGTGAAATATACAACACGCGGTATCAGCGCGAGTGCGGAATATCCCCGTGACCTTGTGTAAAAGTGGGATAGCCCGAGGCCGAATAATCAGTAGTGAGGTGGACAGTAGGTCGTCCAATCAGAAGCCAGCTAGTGTGAAGCGGTGTGCGAATTGGGAGACCAGTGTAAAAATAACCGTTCTGTTAAATATACACACAAGCGTCTTCACACATTCATGAATCCAGTCAACCGAACAAAACTGTCAACAAGTTACACAGCCAAGCGTACACCAGTGTCGCAGCATAACCCTGCCAGTGAACTGAATAACCCCAGCGGTAACCACTTTATGAAACGACTGCTTGAAATATTCGCATATATTCTTGTGTAAGAAGCTCAATGAGAAAGACATAGATTAGTGCAGGGTTGAGTGTGGTTGTTTCTTATTCTGTTCATTGTCCCATGATAGAGCATAGACCTTCGGTCATGGCGTCTTATCCGATGCTAGCTATCTCCTGCAGCTCTCTCTCTCTCCCTCTCTCTCTCTCTCTCTCTCTCTCTCTCTCTCTCTCTCTCTCTCTTTCTATGCTCATCTTCTGGGTTTCGGAATCCAATTTGGGAAGGAAAGGCGAGGTGGACAGCCCCCTTTGCAACCATTATGCCGTAAAAGCCACTAATTAGAGGTTTGCTGAAATCGAATGTGTTGGACAGAATTGCGCAGATATTTCAACCTAGCTGCAAACCCCAAGGCATCAAACAAACCGCCATTTTCAGGGCGAACGCAGAAGAAGAAGAAATGCAGACTCACGCCTTGTGTCTGTCTGTCTCTCTACCAGTCTGTCTGTCTGTCATCTTGATTTACGCGCGTGCAAGCGTACGTGTGTGTATGTGTGTTTGTCTTTAAGTATTTCTTTGACCCTGTAGGTTTCAAAACGAAGACATACTATTTATAGTCAAATGCTTTCTTAGTATATCCAGAACCAAACTCTACCCCCCCCCCCCCCTCGCCGACTGGGATTAGCCTAGCTTTGTACTAGTGGATGGCACCCTTAACCCCGCATAGGTCTGCTGAGTTCATCATTTAACGTAGCGGTTACAGTTTCACTTATTGTATCCTCTTACGGGGTTAACGTGGGTAGCAGACATTCGCCCTTTTGATAGTTTTCCCCATTCAAGACGCCGCTCTAGAAGTAGCAGGTTTGGGTGGATGACATGTTTTGTTGCTTACGGCTAGGCCATGACATCTATGTCTATCGGCCCAACACATCTTATTTCAACAAACGCCTAATTCATGCGGCGCCACCAAGGGACATACGCTTGGATGAAGTCCGATGTGTCGCTCGAAATTTGCACTTATCTCATATATGCTATAAAAGGGTACACCGCCATTACGTCACTCGTTTAATGTTTAATTAAGAATAGCTATCCTAACAATCGGGACATTCCCATAAGCGACCTGTCCCACCCTTTAGCACCCTGGTCACTCCTCACAGCACCATTCTCCTTAGACCAGTCTTTCTCAGCCTTCCTTTTGCCGCGACCCTTTACTACATTTCGAACGAACGAATTTTATTTTCAAAGGGTTACAAATTAGGCACACAGGCCTGTCTTACATTCGGCCCTTTTAAACTCCCATCTTGCATACAACAGTTGTATTTCATCAATATAGCATGTTGTGTACATGTATAATATGCATATTATGAATATCAAGTAAAAAATAAAAGTATGGGTGGTAAAATATATGCGCACGCTCGCGCGCGAACACCCACACACACACGCAAACCTATTCTTTCACACACACACACACACACACACACACACAGGCACCCAATACACACATACATGCACATACATACGAACATGCACACATACACACACACTTTTACACTCTCATAAACACAGTCACCCACACAGACACGCGATCTAAAACACATACGCATACAACCCAGACACACATAGACACACACAGCTACACACACGCATACATACACAAACGTAGCCTCACAAAAGGCCCATACAAACACACACACCGACGCACACAGACATAAACCTACACAGACACACACACACACACATGCAGTCACAAGTGCACATACAAACACAGACAAACAGGCAGGCAGGGAAACACACAGACACACACATAGACATACGCAACACTCACACATACACAGATACACACACAAACAAGCACACGGTCACACACGCGCACATACGCACACAGACATACACGCAGACACATAAACTGACACAGAGACACGCAGACATTATATATAAGACACACTGGTAGAGTCACACACAGAAACACACGCAGCCACACATACAGATACACATGCAAAAACACAGACACACACCCACAGTCACACAACACAGACTGACACGCACACAGACACACATACATATGTACATGAAAACACACATATAGTCGAACCAACACAGAGACACGAACACAGGCACACCTACAGACACGCATGCGGACACCATACAGACTGACACACAGACACACTCACAGACACACGCCAACACACAGAGACATACACTTACACACACACACACAGACCCACAAAGATACACACAAATTTATACAGTTACCCATACATACACTTATACGTACACAGAATCATACATACACAAACACGCCTACACACGCATGCATGTCACACATATATACATACATACATATCATACACACTGTAATTAATTATTAACTAGTAATGCATTGTGGATTATTAACTACATTTAAGGTGGCATATAATCACTGGTAATTATGAAATGAAAAACTTTGCGGTTAAATGAGCAGGGACTCTTTGTAGTTTTAAGATCGAGTGGAAGATAGTTTCATAAATGAGCAACAGAATATGCTAAACTTGTTTTAAATAAATCAATTCTGGGTTTAGGCAAATGTAATAAACTTAGTCGCTTGCTATTCCACGGCCAGCTGGAGATTTATAAACAGCCGGGCGTATCTATTCTTAGGATTAGATTAAATCAATACGTCGATGTAATTTTGAGTATCTTTATATAGAATTTTGTGAATGAATTTGGCCTTATTAAAAATTAAACGTTTACTAAATGGCAAAACTGTTAGATGTCCGTATAAAAGATTTTTCTCGACGTAGTTTCTATCGGAAACTAGGCGTAAGGCCCTATTTTGTAGAGAACTCAGCCGTTTGACATTAGATTTGGACCAGCCATCCCAAATTGGGGAACAATAGTCAATATGCGTTTGAATGTAGGATATTTACAATATTTTGCCTGTATTTTTGCCAGAAAGTGCTGAATTTTTCCAAGTTGATATACTTTTTGTGCTACTTTTTTGGTCATGGCATGAACATGGGAACTCCAAGTTAGATAACTGTCAATTAAAACACCTAATGTTTTGTGTTCAACTACATAAACAATAGGTAGCTTGTCAATGAAGAACTAAAGCGGTGGCTTGTGTAAAGCTAATGTTTGTAGCTTTTGCCTAGTTTTCATAACCAAGGATTTAGTTTTATTTGTGTTAATTTGCATGCGATTATCATTGCTCCATTTTATAAGTTTATCTGCTTCTTTCTGTAAAGAACGTTCTAATTCATTACAATTGTCATGACTAGAATATATTGTACATTCGTCAGCAAACAGATCACATGTTATACTGAGATGTAACGGAAGGTCATTAATGTAAGTAGCAAACAGTAGTTGACGCAATATTGAACCCTGAGGAACGCCTATATTTAACTGTGGGTTTTGAATAACGGTTACCTGCTGCCTGTCAGGCTAAAATGACTTTATTAATGTCACTAAATTATCGTTAGTTTTTAAGGTCTTTAGCTTACTAATTAAAATAGTGTGATTAACCATGTCAAAGGCTTTCCTATAGTCAGCAAATACCGCACCGCAAATGTTGCCATTGTTGCTGTTAAGATGCCAGTTGACTGTCATTTTTGTCAACGCAGTTTGACAAGAGTGTTTAGGTATGAACCCTGACTGGCTATCAACTATTAGATTGTTGTTATTTAAATGCTGAAACTTTATTTTATGTAAGTTTCTCTAATGGTTTAGATAGTAAAGATAGTAGATAAATGGGTCTATAGTTGCCTAGAGAATTGTTGTCAGCTGAACCAGATTTAAGCAGAGGATAAAACTTTTTTTTTTTTAATACTGGTGGAAAGTAGTTCTTGGAAAGGCACTGATTATATTTGAACGTTAAGGAATCACTAACGACTGGTGCAGATCATCGAAGGATTCGATTATTGATTCCATCCAAGCCAGAGGAGTTTGTTTTCTTGAAGTTGATGAGATAATTGTACACTTCAGCAACAGACATAAGGGGAATCTCAGAAGGGATAGTCGTAGTGCATTTTTCCTCACAGAATGATGCTAGTTTAGCTTAAGTCACACTGTGAATCTGGTATTGTGGACTTTAAATTCTCTATTTCTGATTTGAAGAAACAACTAAAATCAGCACACGTTAGATAAATTGGCTTTGATTGATCTGAAGAATGCTTATTGGTTAGGATGTTGATAGCGTTGAGGTGACCCGCACCTTCCCCCAACAGAAGAATTATTTTTGTTGCTACTTAACCCTTTTAGCACGGGAAGTTTTTCAGAGGTCTAGCCAAAAACACGGAGCATTTTTTCAGTGAATTTGGTTATTACTTTATTTAATTTTTTTGACAGATTTCTGTTATTCTGACCCCTATGAAATAATATATCTATTTGAAGGATATAGATTGAAGTTCGTGATTTTCACAATATCGTTAAAATTAATTGATGTATATGCAAATTATCTCATTTGCATATCTAAAAATAGAAAATATGAATTTGAATTTTCAACTTCAATGCTTGAAACATAAAACTAAAAACAAAATTTTTTTTTATTTGAAATCTTTTTATTGATCATTGGCCTTTTTACAAATGTTGTAAGCAATTCAATAGTCAAAAACAGGTATATATATGTGAAACAGCAATAATATCTTTAGGTGACATGTGTTTTTCACCATCAGTCAGCACTAGAAATGGATGTGCCGGAGTGTCAACACCTTCGGGTGGATATACCCTGAGCCATGGTTGGGCTGTGACTGAACACAACAGCGTCCCCATCTGATTCCCACTATTACTACTAACACTAAATCCTGCATCAGTATCAACAGAATTAGTGTCAACACTTGATTCAAATGTTTTATCAACATCAAGTTTAGGGGCAGAAACATACGAGTCAGACATACTTTTAGCGGTTCAGGTCACTATCTAAAAAATTCAACAACAATTTTCACTTCGATACCAAACACTCGAAAGTCGCCATGTGTAAAGCTGATACCGCAGTTAATATAAATGAATCACTTTCAGTGTTTCAAAGTAGGAGATTTCTTAGCGGTTCGAGGCGAAACACGATCGGGCCGATCATCGGCCGTTCCGTGTTTTTGGCTAGACATCCGCCGGCCGATAATCGGCCCGTCCGTGCTAAGAGGGTTAATAACAGCGGCGTCTGTGGCTTAGGCGTTGCGAGTCCGACTCGAAATCCAGCGTACGGCGATCGAAACCCACTGCTGGCTGCGTGGATTTTTATCATGGTATGGGGCGTCGCAGGTCGACCAATCATAAAATGGGTACCAGGATGGGCTGTCCTGGGAAAAGCAAAGTGTTTTTCGATGGTTTTTTTTTTTTTTTTACGTATCCAGAAACCATGAGTTGTAAACCCTTTGGCTCGGTACTATGGATATCGCAACCCTTCGGCATTGATTCCATTATAGGTACCGTTAATCTGGGAGAAATGTGGCTTTTCTGCCTACCCCCGGGAGTGAACCCGGACCACAAGGAGTTCGTCACCCGGCCGCCGCGAAAGTCAGGTTTAACCAACTTCGCTAGAGAGCCGGGCAGTTTTTCGATGGTTAAAGGCGACCCCTGTGAAAAGGTCGTTGGAACCCCAAAGAGGTAGCGACCCACAGGTTGAGAGCCGCTGCCTTAAACTGTGATAATGCTTATGTGCTTCTGAGCTGTTCAGTCGCTGCTAAAAGGCCCTTACAGCTTCTAGCTTGTCGGGCATCGTTTCACCACCAAGTTGTACAGAGCCAGCCAGTCTCTAACTGCCTGGATAAACACGTTGATGAAGAAAAGTATCACTCTCTTCCTCAGAGCTTTCTCAACGTTTCGCGTTGATGACACACGTAGTAAGTAAAAGTAAAGTAAAGATCGCTTTTCACACCTTTTTGGCGCATCGGGCATATGGGAAGAGCGTCCCATATTTTTACAGACCATCAGCACTCTGTAGGTAATGTGGTCAGCATTACGCCGGCTGTCTTTACTTTCCCAGGACAGCCCATCCTGGTACCCATTTTAGGCTGGGTCGACCTGCGACGTCCCAAGTTAAGCATAATTTGGCGACACAATAATTTAGTCTGTCAGCGAACCTGAGATTAAACATAAAGATATGGACACATGCCTAAATTATAATAACGAATTGTTTCATGACACAATCTATTTCATGAAAATCTGTCATTTATATTAAAGATATATTTACGAGATTTATATCATCTGTGAGTAACAATGATAAAACAAATTGAATAACACTAGTAGCATAACATTGTGTGCTGATGATTCTATTTACTTGTCCTCGTTCGCACCACACACCTTCACACTGTAGCCCCAGCTCACAGAGGCCTAAGCCCCAGTATAGAAAGATCATCACTACATTACAACCAGCAATGCTCCACGGGTCACTTCCTAGGCTACGGCGGGCTGGATTCGGCATTTGAATAGCCTTGCACTGTTGTGATGCGACAGACAGGTTTCGAATGCTCTGGTCTACCGCTAGTTTTGCTGCCCTGGTATAAGAAGGAGACCCTGGAAAGGTATTACAGGGTTGCCATATTGGCATTTTGGATGCCAGATTCCACATATGGCATATTTGGGGTTTTCCTGGCTTTTCTTATCAAGATGTGCTCACATTCTCTTCATGGTTCCTCTGTTAGAAACACGCAAATTTACTAAAAGCAATGTAGACCTACAGTTAACATCTTTATTTCAATTTGACTTTGTTGTACGGACTAACGGAGATTCGCGCCATTTCTTATTGTATTTGTTGTCTCCCTAAACGGATCGTGACTTCGATAAACCAAGGCCCTCTGTAATTTGTTATTTTACTAGAATAAATGCGGGATATATAACCAAAACCCACCACTGATACCAATTGATTCAGACTGTTCAGAAACTACTTGAGGACAGAAAATAGATAGGATATAGACCTAGTTCTATCTGTGATAGATATTATTACTTTTACCAATGGCCACGTCATCCAGAAAATGGAAAACATCTTATGACATCGCAAGTATAATAGTAACTAGAAAAAAACATACCCACGGGTCAAGAGATCTTCAGACGGATCAGAGGCAGTATATTGTAAACTGTGTCAGTGCACTGTTGCACCAAGAATTAGTAGCATTTCAAATCATGAAAAAATCCGAAAAACACAGGATGAAAACTTCGTCAAAAAGCCAGTCACAGCTTATTACAACAATGACACCTAGGCAAAGTAATGATAAAGTTATAGGCAGCTGAGTTGCAACTTGCTGTAGGTATGACCTGCAATTGTGCAATACGCACGATTGATCATGTAAGTGAAATCATAGGAGCGCATGGTCGGAGGAGTTCATTAGAGCACATACAGTTGCATAGAACTCAATGTTCATGTCTAATAACAAATATTATATCGCCTGCAATTAAGGATGACCTTACGGATGATTTTCGGAACAAGAAATATGCCATCATTATAGATTAGTTGCATAGACTTCATCCCATCTTAGAAGAAGCTTACAGATTTTACACCCGAAAAGGTTTACGCTGTATCTTCCACTTGTTCCAGTGAGGATGACAGTGAAGAGTTCAATCTAGAGCTTTTGATGTGAAGCAAAGACAATGTTACACTTTATTTGGCATTTTTTGGCATATTTCAAATAATGGTTTGGCATAAAATTAAGTTTTCTATCTTTCAACTCTAGTATGTAGTCTTGAAATGTTGATATACACTTCCTAACACATGGCCTGCAGTTATCAGGCTTTGTCTCAGAATACGTCCATTCATACGGGAGTTTGCCATTTCATGCACATTCACCACACATTTCTCACAGATTCACCACGAATTTCTCATAAATTCACCACACATTTCTCACAAATTCACCACGAATTTCTCACAAATTCACCACACATTTCTCACAGATTCACCACGAACTTCTCGCAAATTCACCACACATTTCTCACAGATTCACCACGAATTTCTCACTACTTTGAGCTTAGGTCATCTTCTGTCATTGTCGTTTTTTGTTTTTGTTTCTCCTTTGTAAGGTTTAGAGTAACTCTCAGCCTTGAGGGAAATATACGTAATTGAGTATTATTCTAAAATTGAAACTAGCTTGTCTCTTCTTGGCGATTCATTATCCACATTTCTATGCGTATTTTTCTGAGGCTTGTGTTTTGTGTTATAGATTACCACATATGAGATACTGATTTCAGGAGAAGAAGAAAAATGACAGTAACAGGTAAGGGAAGGACGGATAGCGAGCAGGGGAAGGTGGGAATGATGATCACCAGGAGTGACAATCAGTGCAAGGGTGGGGGGGGGGGTGCCCCAACCATGTCGTAAACATCGACTAATTATGGGCGTTATCGTGGATGGCTCACAAAAAAGACAAGTATGCATGCTGGAGAACATTGGGCGAGGAGAGGAGTGGGTCAGAGTACCAGCGGAAAAGTCTGACCTGTATGGTTATGATTACATTGGGCCGGGTGTTCAGATAGTGGCCAGCGGGTGCTACGGAGGTTGAAGTCCAACAGTTGATTCACGACAACTTACGCCCAGGTGATCTGATTATCTATACAGACGGTTCAGTGCTGAGAGGAAAGAGAAGTTCGTAGTGAAAGCCAGTGGAAAATCTTTAGTGCAAGACAGCCTAGCATATGGTACCACAACATCTAGCATGAGAATGGAGATGGAGGCGGTAACTGCAGCAGCTCTCCGGTGGCTAGAGAACAAGATGCATACACACGTGGTAATTTCAACAGACTCTGAAAGCATGCTGAAAACGGCGAAGACAGGGATGCTTTGAGCAGAGTGGCAAGCTTCACTGGAAAAGTCACGGGTGGTGAGCATACTTTGGATCTTTTCTCCAGGCTATGCCGGTGTGGTGGGTAATGAACAGGGGGCCAGATGGCTTGATCCGCACCACTAGGTGGTGAATTGATGCATGACAAGGCAGATGTGGTCAAGGCCATTTGGGAACAAGCAACGGAACCAATAGAGAAAGACGATTATTATGGCCTGGTTAGAATGAGGCACATGGGTGTTACCAGAGGGTCTATCTGGCTCACTACAATCAGAGGAAAGGCAAGACGGACATTTAACTAGATTGTGACCGGTACCATCGGTATTGGAACTCTGCCCTGGCAGCTGAAGATGAGGACTTAGCACACATGGAAATGCCCCGAGTGCTGTCATGTCAATTCTTGACTCAACTCAACTAAACGTTGTCCGTTACGACCTCATTCCTGATTCTATCTCCTCTAGTTACTGTCTCAATCTGTCTCGAACATCTCATTTCCATACTTAATAATATTGGTTCCTGCCTTCAGCACTAAACACTCGTCAATCTAAGACAATTGTCCCGTTGCCAGGCGCTGTCTAGTTCCAGCCGCATCACAGTTGTGACACGCAGGGCATTAACCTGTGCGACCTCACCCATCATATCAGTCGGGATTCTCAGACTCGGCTGCTTGATACCATCGACAGTCATGCGTGAGTGTCTGGTGGAGTCTTGGCATCGCTGGCAGTGATTCTTAAAGTGTCAGAGGTGGGAGGTCTCTGTGTCGAAGTGGTCAATCCGTTTGCCTCGCGCTCTGGAGGTCATGGGTTCGCTTTGTTAAGATTGATTTCGTTTCTACCCTAACCCGTGAAAAGCTCCAGTCGTTATAACCTCGTCTCAGTTTAGAACACATTTTGTTGTTGTTAGTTTGAAGATCCACCCCGGCTGTAGTCGTGGGCCCTTATAACCTAATGTTTGAACGGGGTTTCTGGACTCATGCCCGTGTAAATCTCATCCAAATGGCGGTACTTTGTGTCACCGGGTGTTTATCCCTCCTTGTACGGTCCTGGTGAAGCTGAACGTCACTCGTCCAGTCGCAACCACTGTCAGCAGGATGGAGTATACCCCGTGTGACGTGACGGGTGGTTTAAATGTTTATGTTGTTGAGTAGGGATCTTCCTTTCAACACATTCTCTCCACTAGATAAACCGAACTAAAATCTGAGCTATGTTGCTCTCAGACAAAGTCCTGGATATCCAAGAAAACAGCCATATTGGCTCGTTAAGTATATTAACATTAGCTGAACTTGGTACCCACAAGAGAAGGCAAGGAATTTTAGATGTCTATCATACTTAATGAATTATTAGACAGGGCAAGTGATTCCTCCGTCATCTACCTTCTCCCGGTGTTATTATTAATAATTAAAGAATTATTATATTATTTGAGCCCCCACCAAATGGTATTCTATCCTAACAGTTTAATTAAACATGTAAGAACAGACATTTGGAATTTAACAAACTATGTAGTTTAAAACTTGACATACAGCTTTATTTACTACAATGAAATTCCCAGTTTGTTGATTTACACAAACAGTGACTGGTTAACTTGATGATAGTGGTAAGCTTCAGTGAGAAAAACAGCTCGGGGTTTAGAGTGGTATGATGATGATAATAGGTTAACATAAAGGGGTTAACTCAACTTATAAGCCTCTGACAGCCGTGAGGAACTGTCAAGCTTGTCCAACTCTTCCTTGCCTGTTGTCTGCCTGTTTCAGCTTATTCTCCACTTCATCCCCACCTCGTTCTCCACCTCGTTCTCCACCTCGTTCTCCACCTCGTTCCCAGCTGGCCGAGTCTAACACAATGTAGTCTCTTTCATGGACTGATCGTCACATGGGCGCTGTAATCATGGAAACAAAACACATACGTGTAGTATCTTGACTTACACTAAGAATACATGTATTAATTAATACAACATATAATAATAAAATATATCCCATCACTCCTCCTCATATTCCACATCCTCTCCAGTCTAGTCTGAAGGTCTTTTGTCTTACATGGGCGTCACATATCCTGCCTTCCCTCTTCATGCTATGTCATGATAGTTGACTTTCTAAGTCTGTTGTCCGTCATCACTCAGACTTCCAACAACTGGCTGACATAGATTTGACATACACATGTGGCGCAGGTTATGTGCTGAAAACGCAAACAATTTATATGTGCACGCTGTCCTGAATATTATCTTTCAGTGACAGTGAATTCTGTACACCCATCATTCTTCCCATGGGGTTATAAATCCCCTGTTCAGGTGAACACATTAAGTGAGCACATGGTGGGCACACAAAACGTAGCAGCATCCCTGCACATATGGGCATCATGGAAACAATATAATTACATTTCATTATATCAAATGTCATTGTTCACATCTTATTTTCTACACATGAAAACATACACTGAAAAACATGTGACACAAACATACAAGAAATAGGAATAGTTTAGCAGTTCCCTAACTGAGATACTGAATTCTCACAAAGAACTATTTCAAGCAGAATGTGCAGACAAATTAGGAAAAGGTAGTATAGACTAAGCTTAACTCCCTAACCTTTGTATACAAGATTAAAATTAATATTTTCTCTTACCTGGGAACTTTCCATTAATCGCCAAAACAGAATGCGACCGTAAAATTTACCTTTTAGGTTGATCTGTGTTGTTTGCCGGCAGGCTGCGATTAATGACGGAAATTCCACAGGCTCGAAGTATAAGTATCAATCTATTGTCCAAATTAAACTCCTCCCTTTCCTTAGTTTTTACCCAACCCTCAAGATGATGGCTTAAGCACCGCCCCTGAGGTAACTATTAGATCACTTGGCTAACCAGTGACCTGTCACTCAATTCTGGACTGACATCCCTAGAGCAAACATTCTTAAGTGACCCAATCTAGTTTACAACGAATCTAACTGGCAGGTGTTAAAAGACGTTCAGTGAAGCCATTGTGTTTCCTACTTGACCCAGATCAAACAGTCCTAATTGCCACACAACTGTTCTCCCCCGAATTACACTGACGTGTGAAACTCTGACCTCTGGGCTCCACAATGTCTAGCGTCCACTCAATTTACCTGGTCAAAAGGGCCCCCCTCAGTCTCTACAGTCTGGTCAGGAGATAACATTCTGACACTGGCGTGAGAAGGCAATCTAACATCCCTAGTCTGAACCAGCGGGCTATATTACGTAGTGTTGGGTAATTTTAAACAAAGCGCAGTGGCTTGTCTCGAAGAAGGACTGGTAACAATTTAAATCCGTGCGGTTTAAAGCGGTTTAGGATAAAGCGCAGAGTAAATATAATTCTGTCTCTTTAGAACCAGAAGAACTTATTACAAGTACTAACTTCTGGAATCACTGAGATCGTCTCGTGACACCCCGTTAGTTAAAGACCCGTGATTTTAGAAGGAGGAGAAAATGAAAACAGGCAAGAGGAGAAGACGAAAGAAAGAACGAAGGAAGAAGAAATAGGAAACAAATTAGTTTTCAGTATTGAATATTAGTCATTTTATTTTAACCCGGTGCAGTAGCCATATTAGTTAGTTAGTTAGTCTTTCCTCTTGTGTCGAGTGCGGCACATAGGGCAGAGGTCATGACTCTCCATGCATGGCGGTTCGTTGCAATCCGTTGTAGGTCTTGGATGTTTGAGTGGCCCATGAGCGAGCCTTCCCTGATGATAGTTCTACGTAGGGTTTCCCTTGGTCTTCCACGAGATCTTTTCCCCTGTGGTGTCCAAATGAGGGCTTGGTAAGGAAGTCTTGATTTATCCATTCTAAGGGCGTGGCCGACACAGTTCCAGCGGCGTTTTCGTATAAAGTTAGACACATACTCTTGCCTGGATTCTTGCCTTATTTGTGTATTGGTTGGGAAATGTGACCATTTGAAATTTAGTATTCTTCTAAGGCATTTATTTTCGAAACTGTCTAATTTTGTGTCTAGAGTTTTCGTTGATTTCCAGTTCTCGCATCCATAGGTTAGTACTGGAATCACACAAGAACAGTAGCCATATGATACAGTAATTTTTGTTCGGGTAAGGATCCGTCACACGGAAGACAGAAACTGTTTGCTAGTGCGTCTGGGGAGGGGGGAACAACAGAAGGGTTAACGCCTATCAAAAACACATCCTAAAGTGGTCAGAGATGAAATGGACGTGTGGTAAAAATACCATAGGTTAGGCCCATATCTTGCCTGGTCGATTGCCAATCGACTGTTATTATTTTTGCTGTTGGCTGCTATTTACCTCCAACTGAAATTACTGGTGGCGATTTTATGACGCTGGGTAACAGAGATATAAGGGTCGGATATTGGACCCTACCCTTCGCTCTGGTCCGTATGCGTGACTTGGGTTTCGCCAACGCGGTTTAAGTTCCAGGATGCTCGACTGGATTCCATCTGCAGGCGATTTGGGAGCACTTCGCTTTCGTTGCTTACGACATTGGTATCGGTTGCATTGCAGTTTGTCCCCGAAATATTGCAGTCTACGAAATTTAATAATACTTAAGAATTGGAATTCTGCATTTAAAAATCACAGTTCATCTGTTCGCCACCCCCCCCCCCCCCACCCACTTCTTCTTCTCCTCCTCTTTTTCGTCGTCATCCTCGTCATTTTTTCCTCTTCCATCTTCATCCTTCTACGTCCTCCTCATTATCTTCTTCTTCTTCTTCTTCTTCTTCTTCTTCTTCTTCTTCTTCTTCTTCTTCTTCTTCTTCTTCTTCTTCTTCTTCTTCTTCTTCTTCTTCTTCTTCTTCTTCTTCTTCTTCTTCTTCTTCTTCTTCTTCTTCTTCTTCTTCTTCTTCTTCTTCTTCTTCTTCTTCTTCTTCTTCTTCTTCTTCTTCTTCTTCTTCTTCTGCTTCTGCTTCTTCTTCTTCTTCTTCTTCTTCTTCTTCTTCTTCTTCTTCTTCTTCTTCTTCTTTTTCTTCTTCTTCTTCTTTTTCTTCTTCTTCTTCTTCTTCTTCTTCTCTTCTTCTTCTTCTTCTTCTTCTTCTTCTTCTTCTTCTTCTTCTTCTTCTTCTTCTTCTTCTTCTTCTTCTTCTTCTTCTTCTTCTTCTTCTTCTTCTTCTTCTTTTTATTATTATTATTATTATTATTATTATTTTTTATCTTCCTCCTCCGAGGCCTCCTCCTTCTTCTTCTTCTTCTTCCTTCTCATTCTTCTTCTTCTTCTTCCTTCTCATTCTTCTTCTTCTTCTTCTTATTCTTCTTCTTCTTCTTCTTCTTCTTCTTCTTCTTCTTCTTCTTCTTCTTCTTCTTCTTCTTCTTCTTCTTCTTCTTCTTCTTCTTCTTCTTATTATTATTATTACTATTTTTCTTCCTCCTCCGCCGCCTCTTCCTCATTCTTCTTCTTCTTCTTCTTCTTCTTCTTCTTCTTCTTCTTCTTCTTCTTCTTCTTCTTCTTCTTCTTCTTCTTCTTCTTCTTCTTCTTCTTCTTCTTCTTCTTCTTCTTCTTCTTCTTCTTCTTCTTCTTCTTCTTCTTCTTCTTCTTCTTCTTCTTCTTCTTCTTCTTCTTCTTCTTCTTCTTCTTCTTCTTCTTCTTCTTATTGTTATTATTATTTTTATTTATTTATCTTCCTCCTCCGCCGCCTCTTCCTCATTCTTCTTCTTCTTCTTCTTCTTCTTCTTCTTCTTTTTCTTCTTCTTCTTCTTCTTCTTCTTCTTCTTCTTCTTCTTCTTCTTCTTCTTCTTCTTCTTCTTCTTCTTCTTCTTTTTCTTCTTCTTCTTCTTTTTCTTCTTTTTCTTCTTCTTCAATTATGAACATAGCGGTTAGCACGTTATACTGCTGTTTAAGATCTGCTGCGATATATGCGCCATTCGGCCCTACACATCTGATTACACATCTGATTTTAACAAAACCCACTACAAGCTAAATAACCTGAGTACAGCTGCACAAGATGTGGGCTGTTTTCTCCTGGTATATCTTTGACATCAAGGAAGATTGGCCAATAAACAGCATCCTTTCTCGAAAGCTGAAATATTTTGGTCATAGATATACCAGGAGAAAACAGCCCACATCTTGTGCAGCTGTACTCAGGTTATTTAGCTTGTAGTGGGTTTTGTTAAAATCAGATGTGTAGGGCCACGACGGATTGGTAAAAATTATAACAGAAGGCATGGTACCAGAAAGGAGGGGCAGGGGCCGACCGACCCAAAGATGGGCACAGGATATATGTGACTCCTTGAGTGTGAAAGTGCATGAGGCGGGAGAACTGTCGAGAGACCGAGTTTATTTTAGGCAGACTGTGATGAGAGCGACGTTCTGCAAAGGACCTGCTACATGATGATGATATCTTTGAACTGCTGTAATGAAGAGGGATTGTAGGCCGCCTGTGTCTTTGTTGTTGACTATGCCATCACTATTGATTATCGATTGTCTAGTGTCCATTTATAAGGATCTCACAAAAATGTGTGCGTCCATGTAAGTTGTTGCGCCGTTGCTGTTTGGAACACTGCTGTCATTATCGGTATCGATTTTATAAAATTGTTTAATATTTTTCAGTACATTGCAGTAAGAATGTTAACCGCGAGCAGAGAATAGAACTGTATCGATTATGTGTTATTGTTTGCCATTTTCTTATTCTAACAAAAGTGGTTTTTAGTTGTTGACGTCACGATTTCCGTGGCTTCGATGCTGCCAACTGCGGTTTTGTATTGGTAGAGAATCGAAACTTCACCTGTGAATCGAGAAACTATTGCAGGTCGATACTCATTATTCTTGCTGGTTGCGTGGATATGGCGTTTCTGTAGATGAATAAGTGCGTTGTATAGCAGTCTGTCTTAGCAGGATAAGATACAGACAGTAGATACGCGCGATGACTAGCTTAAATATGCAGGAGTACTGACTTATTAGAAAAGAGCACTGACTGACATGCAAGAGCACTGACTTGGTAGACAGTGTTTCTGACTTGGCAGCAAAAGCACTGGCTGACAGACAAGAGCACTGACTTGGTAGACGGAGTCTCTGACTTGGCAGACAAGGACACTGACTTGGCAGACAAGAGCACTGACTTGGTACAGAGTGTCTCTCACTTGGCAGACAAGAGCACTGACTGACAGACAAGAGCACTGACTTGGTAGACAGGGTCTCTGACTTGGCAGACAAGAGCACTGACTTGGTAGACAGGGTCTTTGACTTGGCAGACTAGGGCACTGACTTGGCAGACAAGGGCACTGACTTGGCAGACAAGGACACTGACTTGGCAGACAAGGGCACTGACTTGACAGACAAGGGCACTGACTTGACAGACAAGGGCACTGACTTGACAGACAAGGGCACTGACTTGGCAGACAAGGACACTGACTTGGCAGACAAGGGCACTGACTTGGTAGACAAGGGCACTGACTGAGCAGACAAGGGCGCTGACTGAGCAGACAAGGGCGCTGACTGGGCAGACAGGGGCGCTGACTTAGCAGACAAGGGCGCTGACTTGGCAGCAACAGCGTAAGAGGCAACCGCACTGTCTTAACAGATACAAACACTAAACAGTTTTTATGGCATTATCTTCACAGGCAAAGACACCAGCAAACAGACAAAGGCAGTATATGACTTGACAGGAAAACGCACTGTTTAAGCACGCAGCGCATTGTCTGAAGACGTAAGCGCACACATTTCCATACACACTCACTTCCTCGACACGCACGCAGGTGTGCAAATCTGCTGACCTTTGAGAAAATGTAATAATCACTGTCCCGCCGCTGCCGATTATATATATATATATATATATTTTTTTTTTTTTCTGTAAGACTGGCCCTGCTTTCTAAGACTATGTGTCTGTCTGTCTGTCTGTCTGTCTGTCTGTCTGTCTGTCTGTCTGTCTGTCTGTCTGTCTGTCTGTCTGTCTGTCTGTCTGTCTGTCTGTCTGTCTGTCTGTCTGTCTACCTGTCTGTCCGTCCTCCATCCCTTAGTCCGTCCGTCCTTCTGTCTGCCTGCCTCCCTGTCTCTCCTTGTGTGTTTCTGTGTATGCATCCATTTGTTTATTGTGAGTGTGTGTTCTCCCTCAGTCACCTGGGTTGTTTGAACAGAGAAAGTTTCTGTCTGTGTGTGTCTGTTCACCTGTTTCTTTGCTAGAGTGAGAGAGGATAGAGAGTATACTGAATGTGTGTAGTTTTATATATATATATATACATACACACACACACACACATACACAAGTTTCCATGGTGTAATCTGTGCGTGTATATTTATTTTGTGTGTGTATGTATATATGTGTGTGTGTTTTGCGCGCCCGCCTAGGTATTTTTCGCAGAGATGCAGTTCTGTGCTTGCCTATGTCTGTATGTGTCTGTTTATTAGCATGTGTGTTTGAGAGAAAGAGAGAGAGAGAGAGAATATAATTGTGTTTGTATTTTTTTGTATGTATGCGTCTGTGTAGAGATGCATGTATGTTTATTTTATTTGCGGGCGTGTGCTTTTTTGGGGGCACTGTGTTTGCATGTGTCTGTATGTGTCTCTGTGTGTGCATGTGTGAATGATTTTTTTAAGTGCGTGGTGCGTGTGTATGTTTATGTGTGTGTTTGCACACACATATGAGCCCCCCCCCCCCTTTTTTTTTTCCCCTCTGGTGCAGCGTGCTGGAAAGATAGGCACTCTTCTGAGTAGAACTTTCATATACAGACATGCCTGGCTAGAAACACTTCTAGAGACAAGCGTGCACACACGCGCGCATAGAGGTCACACAGGCATATTACGTAACTTTATCTTTTGGAATGTGGATCCTCTCGAGAACCAGGATGGCGCCTAACGGTATTTTCTTATTAGCCGACCACAAACAGGGGAAATCTGCAGGTCACGGGGCAGTGGAATATTTCAGGGGGTGGTAGATTTGGTTAGTGTTAGGGTTACGGTGAGGTTAGGGTTTAGGTTAAGCGTATAGTTTTGGTTAGGGTTAGGTTTGAGGTTGAGGTAAGGGTTAGGTTTGAGGCTGGGGTAAGGGTTAGGATTAGGTTAACGCGCGATGACCTTAGTCTTGAGAAAAAAGCTCTGCAGCACAGAAAACACGGAAAACCAGCTCTTCCCACTCTCTGAAATATTGGACTCTCCCGTGTCGTCATTTGTGGGCGGCTACTAAAAAAGCACACGATTTCTTTTTAACTGCATTGCTCATATGCTTTTTCCGAATGTTTCGTTGTCAGAAATGTAGTTTGTTACGGTGTTATGAAATCGAAGCCGTTAACTGTATAATGCTATTGTAAGGTGATTCTATGTTTTCTTCTTCTTCAGCATTCCGAGCCCTCGAAGTTCATTGCTGCAGATATCCCCCGCCTCCATTCATCTCTCTGGTTGGCCTTCTCTTTCCAGTCGGTGACACAAATTGTCTGCAGGTCTGTCTGGACATTATCTCTCCATCGTCTTCTTGGTCTGCCCCGTGGTCTGAGACCATTAATCTCCCTTATGTATACAGTTTTTACTTCTCTGTCATCTGACATTCTTTCACCATGATTCTATGTTATGCCTTGCAAAAATAAACGGACCCTTTTCTCACCATTGGAACATCGGGAATATGATCTATAGACTATATAGACTTATCATCGTCAATTGCCTTGCCGTCTGGCCTGGTCGATCATGCCTTTCCACATCCGGCGATCTCCAGCAGAATGTAGACTCACAGAAAAGTACCCTTTACTGTGGCTTCAGGCGTATTTTACCTGTAAGGCTAGACTTTTATGTTATAGACCATTCGACCCTCTGTGAGTGACATGGTCGATATCATGCCGGCCGCCTGTGCTGCCCTGGTCTTTATCTGGTACCTGGTTCGGATTTAAACCCACGACCTTCGGATTCGCAGTAGAGCGTTTAGCCTCTACACCACGACTGCTCCCCTGTACATTCCATGACTATTTTTTAAAGAGTAGGAGCTCAGTCCTTAACACCGTTAATTTTAATTTTCATGACAGGTCTTCATGTATGTCATTCATTTGGATTGATTAGGTGTCCTTCTTGGCATGTTGTAGTCATGTGTGTAATTCCTTTGACTTGATTGGGTGTCCTTCTTGGCATGTTGTAGTCATGTGTGTAATTCCTTTGACTTGATTGGGTGTCCTTCTTGGCATGTTGTAGTCATGTGTGTAATTCCTTTGACTTGATTGGGTGTCCTTCTTGGCATGTTGTGCTCCTGTATGTAATTACTTTGACTTGATTGGGTGTCCTTCTTGGCATGTTGTGCTCCTGTATGTAATTCCTTTGGTTTCAGTGGGTTTCCTTTTTGTCAAGCTCCTTATTTAGGCTGAAATTGTGGTGTGTTTAAGTGTGGTACGATTAGAATATATGTTGTAAGCATGTTGTATACTTATGAACACCAAACGGAGAATGCTGATACACAACAAAATATGAACATAGAAAAAAAAAAGGGGGAGAGGGGAGAAGAATTATTGAATAAATGTGTCCCGGAAAGTCAACACTTTGGCTGTGTGGAACTCCACCACTTTTCCCCTCCCTATCTATTCTTCGTCGACTACATATTCCTCTTCCTCTCCCTCCACTTATATGAGGTCTTACGAGGTCTGTGTAGAAGATAAGAGATGCCAGACACCAAGATACAAACTCGATTCATTGAACAAACGTTAGAAGTCGATTTGAAGAGCGAAGGTAGCAAGGATTAAAATGCACTGCTGCAGGCGTGGTGACATTTGAAGGAGACGCCGACAAGTGGGTGATTAGTCTGTTATCTTCCTTGTGTGTCGGCGTGATCTACATGGTTTCATCCAGCGTTTGCCTGTTTGCACGTCTGTGGGGGCTGCCACCTGATGATTGACCACACCTGCTACTCAGAGTCGCGTTCAGAATGGCAGTGCAACACGGAAAAACCCAGATACCTTGTTCAACCTCCGAGGAATGTATAACTGAGGTACGCTTGATATTTACCTTGGCGTCAGTGGCGTAGTGTTGCGATCGCACTTTGTGATTCCTTGGGGGGGGGGGAGGAGGGGCGGGGCGGTTAAATCGTAGCTGCAGGCGATTTGGTAGCAGACCACCTTGCGTCAGTTTTGACAGTGGTTTTGAAAGCTGACCGTTCACACCCGGTGGCAAACTACCAAGTAAAACAACCACAAAATACTGGGGTTGGTTCTGCAACGCCCTGTATATGACAAACAGTTAGCTTTAAGTCTTTGAGGATTTCACCAAGCGGTGTAAACTCTGCAGTTCTTTGTGGGTGAGATATTTTAGAGACATAATTCCCATTGACCGACTGCCAGCCGGAGTGTTAACTGACATGCTAATGTTTGATGTGTCTGCTTCAGATAAATCACCGTGTGTGACCAGCTGGAGTGTTAACTGACATGCTAATGGTTGATGTGTCTGCTTCAGATAAATCACTGTGTGTGACCAGCCGGAGTGTTAACTGACATGCTAATGTTTGATGTGTCTGCTTCAGATAAATCACTGTGTGTGACCAGCTGGAGTGTTAACTGACATGCTAATGGTTGATGTGTCTGCTCCAGATAAATCACTGTGTGTGACCAGCTGGAGTGTTAACTGATATGCCGATGGTTGATGTGTCTGCTTCAGATAAATCACGGTGTGTGACCAGCTGGAGTGTTAACTGACATGCTAATGGTTGATGTGCCTGCTTCAGATAAATCACTGTGTGTGACCAGCTGGAGTGTTTACCGACATGCTGATGGTTGATGTGTCTGCATCAGATAAATTACTGTGTGGCCAGCTGGAGTGTTAACTGATATGCTCATGGTTGATGTGTCTGCTTCAGATAAATCACTGTGTGTGACCAGCTTGAGTGTTAACTGACATGCTGATGGTTGATGTGTCTGCTTCAGATAAATCACTGTGTGACCAGCGAGAGTGTTAACTGATATGCTGATAGTTGATGTGTCTGCTTCAGATAAATCACTGTGTGTGACCAGCTGGAGTGTTAACTGATATGCTGATGGTTGATGTGTCTGCTTCAGATAAATCAGTGTGTGTGACCAGCTGGAGTGTTAACTGACATGCTGATGGTTGATGTGTCTGCTTCAGATAAATCAGTGTGTGTGACCAGCTGGAGTGTTAACTGATATGCTGATGGTTGATGTGTCTGCTTCAGATAAATCAGTGTGTGTGACCAGCTGGAGTGTTAACTGACATGCTGATGGTTGATGTGTCTGCTTCAGATAAATCAGTGTGTGCGACCAGCTGGAGTATTAACTGACATGCTGATGGTTGATGTGTCTGCTTCAGATAAATCGCTGTGTGTGACCAGCGGGAGTATTAACTGACATGCTGATGGTTGATGTGTCTGCTTCAGATAAATCGCTGTGTGTGACCAGCGGGAGTGTTAACTGATATGCTGATGGTTGATATGTCTGCTTCAGATAAATCACTGTGTCATGCCAGCGGGAGTGTTTACTGACATGCTGAAGGTTGATGTGTCTGCTTCAGATAAATCACTGTGAGGCCAGCGGGAGTGTTTACTGACATGCTGATGACTGATGTTTTTGCTTCAGATAAATCACTGTGTGTGACCAGCCAGGTGTTTTCACCTCTCAGGCAAATGTGTATACATTCTATCTCTATTTTCTGGTCATTTTCTTTGGGGAAAGGAGGTAAATCCACCTAGTGGACACCTTACAGCTTTCTTCATTTCACTGTTTCTATTGGGCAATCTTGTTTGGCTAAGAAGCTCGTGTGGCCTTGTGTTAGGGGCGGGAGGGGGAGATAAACTTTCTGCTATTAGCACTGTGTCATCAGCTTATCTAAGATTGTTTATTGTTCTTCCATTATTACTCAGTCTAGGCTTTTCCTCTTTTTCTTCTTCTCTTCCATCTTTTACCTCATCGAAGTGTCGGGGGTGGGGGGGGGGGGGGATATAATGTTCGTGGATGAGCTCTGTCAAGAGCAGTTTTAATGCTGATATTCATTTCTGTAAGGCTGTTCTTAATGCCATCACTCGATCTTTTCCGAGGTCTTCCACTCGCTCTAACGTTGTAACGTTTTAGTGTGGCTCGCTGTTGTGGTTAGTACCAGGGCATTCTTGTTAGGTGTCCAAACCACTTCATTTATTGTTCTTTGATAACCTGTAAGACTGGCTTTATTCCTAGCATTCGTCTGATTTCATGATTTCGTATTCTGACTTTCCTTGAAACTCCTGCAGCTCTTCTAATGCATTTCATCTCTGTTGTCACAATTTTACGTTTATTGGAGGATGTAAGTGTCCACGTTTGGCATTGATAGCATAGTGTTGGCCGAAAAATAGTTCTGATAAGATTAACTTTAGTACTGCGAGGTATCTGCTTGTGTGTCAACAGGGTAAATATTTGCCCCATTACTTGATTAGCCTTTGCACATCTGGAGCTAATTTCTCTGTCCAGTTTTCCGTCGGATGTGAAAATTGCTCCCAAATACTTAAATTCCCATGTTTGTCTCAGGGTGTTGTTTGTTAATTTAATTTTTAAACTGTCTTTATGTCTTCCTATCATCATTGTCTCTGTCTTCGTAGTGTTTATTTTCATAATTTATTACATAATTATATATTATTTCATATTATATGGCAATTCCTCAACCTGTTTAAAAATGTTTTCCGTATATAAGTTGAAAATGCTTGGGGATAACACACATCCCTAACATACTCTTCTTTCTGTCTCTAATGATGTTGTTGTGTCTAACTGTTGCTGTTTGTTCTCAGTATAGGTTACTAATAATTCTGATATCTTTCTATCTAATCCTAAATTTTGGAGCCATGGAATTAGTTTTTTTTTTAATGTTGCATCCTATCAATGGCCTTCTTATAATCTATAAGACATGCATAATTAGTTTTCTGGAGTTCTGTTTATTTTTCAGTCAGCATGTTTAAATGAATTTGATTTCCATAGTGCCACTATTTTCCTAAATTCAAACTGTTCCTTCTCAGGCACTTCATTATTTATTTTAGATTGAATACTTTCTTAAATGATTTTGAGAAGTATTTTAGTTAAATGACTGACTATAACAGGAAGGCGGTAGAGCTGGCACCGACATTTAAAAAACATTTCTTCTAGCACCTTGGCAAGTGTAGTTATCCTTCTTTATTTACTGTTTTTATTCATTTGTCTGTGTATGTATGTGTGTGTGTGCGTGAGTGCGTGCGTGCGTGGGTGGGTGGGAGTGAGTGAGTGAAAGAGGGAGTGAGTTAGTGATTAAGTAAAATAGGTATAGTAAGTATGGATTTATGGTTGTCGTTAGGCAAGGAGAAGGTGTAATACGACCGGAGTATTTGAGTCTCTGAGTCTGTGTTGAGATCTTAATGAACGTCAGTGTTTTTTCTTTTTTTCTTCTTGGTCCACGATACTCCAGAATCTTCCAGAAGTGGAAGAGTTAATCTGACATAGCTCCACCTCTGGGGCCCATATAGTCCAGGATAAGATTGACAGACGCATGTGACATAACCTTGTTGCGTGAGACGGGGGAGAGTTCACGCCACACGAACTCTTGGAGCCAAGCACGCGCAAGACAGAGGGGAGAGTAGTAGAATTTCGCTGCCTGCCTTAAGACTGCCAATCGATTACCTAACTCATATTACGCTGGCTGATGCTGGTCACAAACGGAACACGGCCCGCTGATGAGCGTTCGTTAAAAAGATTCCACCGTGGAGGGAGTACAAACAGGATGATCGTTAGAATGAGGGAGCATGTTTCGGGCTCCTTTTTGCTACGCGATACAGTCATGAGGCTTTGATTGTCGGAAGCCAGTAACATAACAAGACAATAACAATAAAAACGTATTTACGAACGTTTCTCCTGGAAATTTTTCGTTTCAATCGTTGGAAACAGCACAAACACGAGGCCTCTGATCGTCAAAGGCGGCCTGAACCACGAATATATTGACCAGTGTTGCCACTTTTCTTTGAAAAAAAAAAAAAAAACATCCAAAACGGAGTAAAAAATATATCTAAAAACATCTACATTCGCGTGCAAAACATCTAGAAAAAATATCCAAATGGAAAGAGTGGCAAATTACATAGCAATTGATATGACTTACCCTATAGTATCATGTCCTCGTCTTTCCTGAAGTCTGCCTTACAAGATCCACAGGATAAACTTAGCTTGGATGATGAAGCTGAAGCTTCAGATCCAAAATGACTCTGGTATGCTTTAGCTGTCCCATTTTCTTTTAATACCCAATCAGGGAGCTGATAAGTGGAACAGCCTTTTCCTACTCTTATCAGGCCGAATTTTATTGTCAAGATAGCATTTAGGAGGTCAAATTTCATCCTGTTTCTTAGGTTAGATTTGATAAATTCACTCCAAATGAAAAACATATAGAAAGACATCTACCATCTAAACATCAAAAAACGCCATCTAAAGGCAAGGGAAAACATCTAAATCTGGATGTAAAATATCCAAAGTGGCAACACTGATATTGGCCTCTTGATGTTCTTGACACTGTCAGGGAGCATGCTCATACTTTTGTTTATCATAAGTGGCTGCATCCACGAATGTTTTACCCTGATGGTTTTTCTGTCAATATCAGGGAGTGAGCGTAATCAGGGTGCTAACGAATAAAGGGTTAAGTCGACAGGATCGCCCTCATTGCACTACGTTTTATCCCATATGGCTCGCCTCTCTTAGCAGAACAACTAGCCGCCTGTCCCACAAAACACGAACATCGCAGCTCTGTTGGCGATTCCTAAGAGTCTTCTTAAAAAATTTTTACGCGTAAAGCGTGCGACACAGACGTGGAACAAATCCACGACCTTCAAGGCGCCAGGCGAACGGCTTGACCACTTCAGAAGCGACCTTCTGTGAAACGGTTTCTTGAAAGTTTTTTACTGTCAGAGACTGGGCATAAACGGGAGCTTTCTGATTTATCGGAAGTGCCGCATTCACGAATGTTTTGTTTTCTTTGTTTTTCTGACAATCTCAGAGACTGAGCATAATCAGGATGCTTCTGTTGGTCAGAAGTGACCATCTGCGAATGTTGTAGCTTCTTCATTGTCTTGACTATCAGAGAAAGGGCATAGACAAGAGCTTTCTGATTATTAGGAAATTGCTCTGTACGGGAGTGTTTCAGCCCCCTGGACTTTCTTGACATTCTTAAGGGTGCGCGCACACCCTTGTCATAAACGGCATTTGTTTTTCTCCTTGTCACATATACCTTCAGTAGGAGGTGTCACCAGACCTGAACACTATACAGGTTGCCCGATAAGATTAGTAAATCAATACGGAACTGGTTTTATCAGTCGCCACACGCTGAGGGATATACTGAAGATGCGATCCGAGCGCTTATGGATTTGTCCGATTTGTCTAACCAACCAAATAACCAACCAACCAACTATCCATCCCACCGATCCATCCACCCACCAACCTGTCCACTAACTAACCAACCAACCAACCAACCCACCCACCCACCCACCCACCAACCAACCAACCAACCTTCAGAATCAGGTCTTTAAAGCATAAATAAAACAACCTGCTAACAAATCGCTTGCAGCAAATTCCAACTTTAAAAAGTTGGAAAAAGGATGCTAAGTTCACAAACCCCAAAGCCACAAACGGCTTGGTTTAATACCCCTACATTAACAGTACACATACACACACGCGCGCGCGCGCACCCAAACACACAAACAGCATATGGCACCATATCCTGAACCATATCATTACGGCCTTAAGAAAACAAAACCGCGCTATATTCGGACATCCGTTGGGCGGAAACAGAAGGTGAAGACAGTGTTATCAGCAATACAATTGATTGGGAAATTGCTGATAACGCTAGCGTCGTCATTATCCAGACACTGATGTGGCGGCATCTCTGTCAGGAGATAACTACACGGGGGACAGGAGAGCTGAGTCAGCAGACTGGCTGTTGGAAGTGTCAACAGTTGAGTTGTTTATAGTGTGCAAAAAAAAAAAAAAAGGGGGGAGGGGGAGGGGAGGGAGAACTCAGTAGCAAAGTAGCCAGGTCGATTGCTTAGCGCTCTGAAGTTCTTTGGTTTATTGCACTACGACTTGTATTATATAAGTGTATTATTTTAACGATCATTGCTGGCACTATAGAGTTGCGTTTTTGTGTGACAACCTGGACATGCGGCTAGCCGTTCTGCGAAGAGGACCGCGCAATAACCCGTGCGATGAAGTAGATCCTATCGGGATTGGGGAGTAGAGGGTATAAGAATGGGTATACAATTTGTAAATTAACCCTTTGGAGACGACTCGGCCGATCTGTTGGCCTAACAAAA
Source organism: Candidula unifasciata (assembly GCA_905116865.2). Classification (NCBI taxonomy): domain Eukaryota; kingdom Metazoa; phylum Mollusca; class Gastropoda; order Stylommatophora; family Geomitridae; genus Candidula; species Candidula unifasciata. Next base: position 223,397 of record CAJHNH020007412.1, read on the forward strand.
TAACCAAAAAGACTGCTCGACAGATCGGTCGAACCTATCATACAAGCCTTGAGATTAGCTGGCAGGTTTTCATACCAGCCAATCAGGTTGCTTCTAGCATTTCTCGCATATGTGGGCTGTTTAGTGACTGCTTTTGAGAAAGTTTGATATGTTATGTAATTTGACATCGATTTTTTTTTTTTTTTTTGGGGGGGGGTGGGAGAGGGGTTGGGGGGGGGGGGGGGGGGGGGGGGGGGGGGGGGGGGGGGGGGGGGGGGGGGGGGGGGGGGGGGGGAGATATTTGAATAACTGTTAAGATGTCAGTGTGATTTATTAAGATTGTAATAGTTTATTCCTACACGGATATATTTAGTTTCATGTGTGGTAATTGAAGCTTGAATTTTTAATAATGTTTGTGTGTCTGTGTGAGTGTTTGTCTCTGTATGTGTGTGTAAACTAAGAGAATTGCATCCTGAAGGCTCCATCTTTTTTGCACCCCCCCCCCCTTCCCCCCCCCCCCCCCATAAAAAGACTTTATCTCCAGAGGGTTAAAAACGATGGCCATTATCAGTCATAGAAACTAAAAGTTTTCGAAAGTCGACCATTATAATAAGTCAAACTAGCAGGGTTTGGAAAAGTTAACCATTAAATTTAATAAAAACTAAGACGATTATGAAAAATTTACCATTGAAACTAAGGCAGATACTGTTTCAAAAATTTGACCATAATAAGACACACTGTTTGGAAAAGTTGAACGTTACAACTAAGACAAAAAAGCAACTTAGTATGTATAAATTATTGTGGATTATGAACTGATAATATACACATTTAGATCCTCGCCTTAGCTGTGCTCTTTCTACATATTGTTAAACGGATTTCTTTGGGGTAGCATCTTTATCTTTGCCCTGTGTCATGGCCAATGTTCAAGGCAACGAACGCCTAGATTATCTGACGGACAGTGCGGTTACTGTTACTGGTGCACCACTGGACATACGCGATCTCATGAATGTCATGCGGGAGGCATATCTGGGCATTCAAAACACCTTATTCATGTCTAGATTGGTGGGTACATGTATAGGGGTGCAACCCGCAATTGCCAGATATCAGAAATTTGCTAAGGGTATACAGCGTTTGTGTAATCAGCACAGAATTGCCATGACCAGTAATGTTACGCTGGTGGAGGCATTGAAGAAAACAGTAGAACATCTTGTGTTTGTCGGGGCTATCTGTATTAACATTCCTGAGTGTTGATTAAGCTTCATATTTTGAAGGAGACTTATGAAAGACATTGACTCACGAAGAGAACTGACTGTCCACATCAGAAAGAGATAATCTACATTCTTTGGTCATATGATGAGAAGGAGAAAACTGGAGTACATCGTGACAGTAGGAAATCTGGAGGGGAGGAGAGGCAGCGGGAATCTGAGAGAAAAGATGCTTGATAGTTTGACATTATGTCATAAAGGATCATTTGTGTCAAAGTTCATTGAAAGTACACGAGGCGGTTGTGGATATACATGATTACCAACGCCACACAACATGGACTTTAAGACGAAGAAGAAGCATCAGCAACAGCTAAATGTGACATCTGTGCGCAAGGACGGAAAGTTGTCCTTTACAAAACCTCAAGCTCTTAAAATCTATATTGATTTATGGTAATATAAAAAAGTGATATTGTCGAATGTCCAAAGATAAATATCTATATTGATTTATGGTAATATAAAAAAGTGATATTGTCGAATGTCCAAAGATAAATATCTATATTGATTTATGGTAATATAAAAAAGTGATATTGTCGAATGTCCAAAGATAAATATCTATATTGATTTATGGTAATATAAAAAAGTGATATTGTCGAATGTCCAAAGATAAATATCTAAATTGATTTATGATAATACACCCACATTGATACTTTTTTTGCCCATCCAGCGACTTTGGTGGATATTTTGAATCGCATTTTATTAAATCTATAGAAAACTTAGGCCCATAGGAGACACCGGTTCCAAATGAATACGATCCTTTACATATTTTAAAGCCCTAATATTTCAACCCGCGTTGTGTCCGTTTACAGCATGGCTGCGATATTTGCACCTTTCGGCCAACACATCCGACCTGCGGGCAGTTGTTGAATGGGTTAGCCTTCCCAGTCCATTAAAACATAAAGCTTGATTTCCATTGGAATGCCAACTGGTCAGACCTGGGTTCTCAGCTGCATGTAGAGAGTATGTCTGCCTCACTTATTCCATATTCTGGGATGCCTGCCCAAAGGGGCAAAGATCTAAGTCTCCAGTCTTTTTACACACACAGCATTAGTCTTAGTCTAGATTTCAACGTCACTACACTTCATAATTGCACCGTTCCTGTGCCAGTGACAATCAAATAAATTCCCTTACTGTCCCGTTGGAAAAACCGGTGAACAAACAGAAAGTCCCGACATAATACAGAAACACGCACACGCATTAAATGCATATAGGCGTCGCTAGAGGCGCCAGAGCCAGCAGTTGCCACCAGACATGCAGTTTGTTGGTGATGGTAGTAGTCGGGCACGATAAGACGGCTATACATAAGTAGAATTATTACATTAGGTATTTCACTAGCTCACACGTACACCAGCTACCGGGCATATTAAATACCACAACTCAACCGCTGAACAAATGAAAGGTGTTCCACGTGAAAAAACACAGCTCACAGTGCTGCATCAGGCAGTAAGCTCAGTTGCCAAAGCAGAGAAACCGTAGGCAACCTTCCATGTGTGGAAACATCTTAAGCAAAACGCTGTCGGAAGCAAAAATAACTTTGAAGCCTAACATTCTGCCATGCCTGGTCCTCCATTTGAGACCGGAAGTCTTTTACATACAGTAGGTGTGCGCAGTCTGTTGTGTCCATTTCCCAGTATGTATAAATTCAACCGTCTGTTTCTTTCATTTGGTGTTCGGGTTGTGTTCTGGATAAGAAGTGTTTGAGTGGGGTGTTTGTATCTGATGAACTCTTTGTTGGTCAACAGATGGTACTTTCCTGAAGACTGGGAATGCAGACAGTTTACCTCGACGGAAATCCTTCGATGTGGCCGCGGACTCCGACCGTAGACCATCTGTGATTGGAGCATTGATCAGCCGGATTGCATTACCTGCCATGTGAGTCTTATTTTCTTTTTCTTAACTGTTGTTGTTAATAGGATTGCACCCTAGAAGACTGGCTACCAAGTGATCTGAAGAGCCACTTTTCAGTTGCAAATTCATGAAGTCTTGTTCATTCATGCAAAAGTTATACTGGGACACCTCGGTTATGGAATAAACTTCAGTTCAGCGTGTGTGTAGTCAGACCAATTGTACAATAGGGGGGCTGCGTGGTCTCGAGGCATGGTGTCTGCCTGGAGTACTTGAGGTTCCGGGTTCATCTCGACTGGACTTCAACTAATTCCCCCTGGTCTCTGGGTAGTGAGATCGGACGCCCGTGTTCATTGTTACGCACATAAAAAAAAAAAAAAAATCCCTTGGCATTTGGAAATCAAGAAGAGTAGCCTAACGACGCTGCCCAGGAAAATTTTTGAGTTAAAAATCTGTACAGCGTGCTGAGCTTCTTCGGAGTCCGACTTGAGTTAGAAGAAGAACGGAGCACTTGTGGGTTACTACCCGTGTGCCATGATGTTGATCCGTTGTTCAAAATCTCAAACCCATTGTGCAGTATTGCTATTTCAATCATGGCTCCTGATATCACAAGACTGAGTAAAAAAGATGTTCTCTCTTTTTTAAAATATCAACGCATAAACGTCTGTCTGTTAAAATGTTAGTTTTTATCGAATTACTTTTCTGTAGTATGATACTCGAATTTGTGTGTGTGTGTGTGTGTGTGTGTGTGTGTGTGTATGTGTGTGTGTGTGTGTCTATTTGTACAAGTATATCAGCTGTTATACTTCCCAGTCTTTTTGTACCCTAATGTATATATCCTTCTTTATATCACTTTTTTATGTCTCTCAAATTATAGAATAAGTAATGCATCTCTTTAGCCTTGAATAGGTGCTGGGTGCAGTCCCGGGAAAGTAAAGGCGGCCGGCGTGATGCTGACCACATCACCCATCTTTTGCCTATTGGTCTATACAAATATAGGTCTAGCCCTATATGCCCTATACGCCTGATGGCGTGGAAAAGGGTCCTTCACTTCACTTTTAATGCATCGCTCTGCAATCAAGAATATGTTTTCTTTTGTGATCAGTTACTCTCTTTATCTCACTCTCTCTGTCTCTCTCTCTCTCTCTCTCATTCTCTCTCTCACACACACACACACACACACACACACACACATTACTTGTTTATGTGTCTCTGTGCTTATAATGTCAAATCATATCCTGTATAATTCAGGGTACATAATTTCCTAACGGTTGGAAAAAATAAACATGTTTTCTCTCTCTCTCTCTCTCTCTCTCTCTCTCTCTCTCTCTCTCTCTCTCTCTCTCTCTCTCTCTCTCTCTCTCTCTCTCTCTCTCTCTCTCTCTCAGCTCCAGCCTAACTTCATGTCAGAATGCCATTGTTTGCGAGCTCAAAATTATTTTTCTCCCCTTGTAATTTCGAACAACTCTCTTCATCGACAGTTGCATTTCTCTTTTCTTCATTTTCTTCTGGTTATCAGTATCTGTGCATTAGGAGTTGTGAACGCAGTTATACAGTTCCGACACACCAAATTGTGAAGTCAGCTTCTGGCGATTTCCTAGCAATACGTTTTGCTTTGGGTTTGAAAACAATATTAGCGTCCCATCGGTAAGGTTGAAACGGCAACCTACTGTACGTAGGTTTTCTCAACCATCAGTTATTTACCGCTCTTTTCACACATGAATCTATGCATGTCTCTTTCCCGCTTATCACTTGAACAACTATCTTAATTAGCATTGGCTGCTGGCCTTACCAAACCTGGTAGTTTGTAGTGTCTATAAGTCTGTCTTCATGATATCGACGTGTTTTTCAAACAGCGCAGTTTGTTTTCCCTACGCCCGACCCTTTTTTTCTGTTTTCTCTTTCAGAAATGACTTTAGCTATTAGGTCGACCCAGCCTTAAATGGGTATCGGGCAAAGACCTGGGCAGTAAAGGCGACCGGTGTGATGTTGACCGCATCACTCACCGAGTGCCGTTGGTCTTTACTTTTACAAGTGTACAGGGTGCCTTACCAATAACGGTCAACTTGTTCGAACCTGGTAGTGTCTCTTGGTTATAGTGTTTAGTTTACACAAGTCTGTGGATTTGTTCATTACCCCGTGTTCCATCCCACATCACTGGGTCTCTTTCTGCAGAACGGCAAGGCTGCCTGCCTGGGGTGCACCAAACAGAGCGCAGGCAACACTGCTGTAGTGTCGGAAAGAAAAGACCCAAATCGGGCACTGAACCAATCACTATTCCAATGCTATGCTTGAACCACTGTATTTGGTACTTTGGTACTTTTCCTCGCCATTGGGCGTTCTGGGCTAGACCTATTTTTTTTTTTTTTTAATATGCAAATCGGCACTCGATAGGTGATTTGGTCAACATCAAGCCGGTCGTCTTTACTTCTCGGAACTTGCCTGGTACCCACTTAAGTCTACCTAGTAGTGGGAGTCAAAGTCGTATTTGGAAGAGAGAGAAATCCAGCTGTGCGTGGATTTGAAATTATTTCCTAAAACACACTATAATGTTGATACAGTTAATTACGGTTCGATTTCAGTAAGCGGCTTAGAAGCTTTCTTATGGCTTTCGGGGCTTCTTCTGCCTTTCTAACCCCCAGTGGAGCATAGTCGCTCAACCAGCACACGCCATGTCGTTCTATCCTTCGCCATCGCCTGCAGCTCTCCCCATGTCCTCCCTATCACCCTCTAGCTTCCTAATCCATTGTGTGTGTGTGTGTGTGTGTGTGGGGGGGGGGTATCTCCATGCTCCCGTAGATTGCGGTGCAAAGACATTCTAGTTATTATATTCTCAGGTTTTCTAAACGTATGTCCTGCGACTTTGCTTCATTTCTGGGTCCACTGGAACTTGTTTAGTTCTCTCCCAAAGCTCTACATTTGTGATTCTGTCATAACATTTAATTCTCTCTGTTCTGCGCAGGCACCAGTTGTAACGCAGTCCAATGTGGGTGTGGTTTACTTTGTGTCACCGGGTGTTTATCGCTAGTGTTATGTCCTGGTGGGGTACAACAAGAAAGAGAGAGAGAGAGAGAGAGAGAGAGAGAGAGAGAGAGAGAGAGAGAGAGAGAGAGAGAGAGAGAGAGAGAGGGGGGGGGAGGGTTTACTCTACAGTGTGTACAACATATGAATCAGAAACACAGAAACAACTAAATACATTTCTCTGTTTTCTTCTTCTGGACTTCAAGAGGGCGAATTGTTATGGAGAGAAGGCACACCATTCCGTACAGGTTTGTTCTATTTCTCTTCAGTATATGGGACATAACCACTGTTGTTCGTGCTCGCTTATCTTTTGATTTTTGAATTCAGTTTTCTCTCCCTTTGTTGGAACAAAATCTATATATACGCCTAGCCCTCGACACTTGGTGGTTATGTAATCGACTCACGACCTTAGTTTGTTTTCCCTTCTTCGACGTTGTTTTTTTTATATATTTGTTTGTGCATTACTGTTTTTTTTTAATTGGTTAAAAACTGTAGACGTAAATATACTTTACGCGTGTAACACTCAAGTTAAATTTGGAAACGATTACATATTGTTTGTGTGTGTGTATTCTTCAAGAGAAGTGGACCTCAGCAAGGAGATCCCATATAATACTGTTATATCGCGTCCTTACTTGCGCAGAGTCGCTGTGATGTAGCGGCTAGACACTCGCCTGCGGATCAGAAAGTCGTAGGTTCGGGTCCTGACGGAGTCGGCATTGTGTGGGTACCAGGTACAAGTCCTGGGAAATAAAGGCGACCGGCGTGATGCTGATCATATCACCCACCAAGTGCCGATTGGTCTGTAAAATATAGGTCTAGCCCTATATGCCCACTACCCATTAAGGCTTAGGAAGGGGCTTTATTTTTTACTTACCCGCACAAGACTAAAAGTTACAGCGGGCTGGTATCCCCGTTACCTATGCCTCAATTATAACCGCATTAGAGATCGATATTAGACACCCAAAGGTCTCCCTTCCAGCAAAACAGCACATGATTATTAGCGTCTTTATCCCTACTTTATGTTATAAGGCATTAAAACAGGAAATAATTACACGTGAAATGCGCAAGCTAACTAGCAACACTAGACGAGACGAGGTTACGAATATCAGCATGAGGGAGAGCAAGTTGGAATAAGACCATGTCTGGATTATATTGACAGGCAAAGAATGAAATGATCGGCCATCTAGTAAGGATGTAGCTAGACCAGACTGCATATGAGACTTTTCACCGTAGAACATCTAGGGAGAAGGCGAGAGGAAGACTTAGAGAGGTATGAATGAATTGTGTAGCTGAAACCTGTGAAAAGAAGAACAAATCCATCACCCAGGCCACCTGAGAAGCGCAAGACAAATACAGAAAACCACGACAATGGGCTACAACCTGGTATCTGTGAGACCACCAAACCACGACACTGGGCTACAACCTGATATCAGTGAGACGACAAAACCACGACACTTGTCTACAACGTGATATCAGTGAGACGACAAAACCACGACACTGGTCTACAACCTGGTATCAGTGAGACGACCAAACCACGACACTGGGCTATAATCTGGTATCAGTGAAACGACCAAACCACGACACTGAGCCACAACCTGATATCAGTGAGACGACAAAAACACGACACTGAGCCACATCCTGGTATCAGTGAGACGACAAAACCACGACACTGGGCTACACAGTGGTGTCAGTGAGACGACAAAACCACGACACTGTGTTGCAAAGTGGTATCAGTAAAACGACAAAACCGCGGCACAGGGCTACAATCTGGTATCAGTAAGACGACAAATCCACGACACTGGGCTACAACCTGGTATCAGTGAGACGACAAAACCACGACACTGGGCTACAACCTGGTGTCGGTGAGACGACAAAACTACGACACTGGGCCACAACCTGGTATCAATGAGACGACAACAGAAGGAAGAAGAAGAGATCGAACAGTCTCGGGGATTTACTCTGTTGGCTTGCCATCTCGTCTCATCTCATCTGAATCCCTTTAAGCCTTGCGAGGTGAAGTATCATTTACAGGAAAGTGCCTTTTCGTGTGCTTCGTAAGTAGCGATTCCCATGGATTCTGTTATTTTCTCCGTCTATAGTTCTTTAGATGTGGTTTTACAGAAGAATGCTTAGAATACCCTGGACAGCCACAAAATTCAACCAAGAGGTTTTGAAAGAACCGGGAGCCCGAAGACAACTTATCACAGACATCAGAAGAAGACAGTCATCATTTTTCGGCCATGTTATGAGAAGAGGCAAAATAGAACATGTTGTAACCACTGGAAAGATCTGTGGAAGTAGGGATAGATGAAGACAACGAGAGAAGATTCTTGACAGTCTTGTTGCATGGCATGGAGGTGTGTCGGCACACGAACTGATACATGCTGCAGGAGATCGCAGATTATGGAGAGGCATGATCGCCCACGCCAGTCGGCAAGGCACCTGAAGAAGAGGATAGTTCTTATGGCCAGCCTCTGCTTCGCTTTCCGCCTGGTCTGTACAACATTGCTTGCTGTGATATACTGTTTGTTGGCATTTGGCCAGATCATTTCACTTGTTGTTTTCATACACAATCCAGATCTGCCATTACCTCTGTTTCCTTAGGATTTCATAGTTTCCGACCCTGTCTGACTCGTTATATCAAAAGCCAGAGGCTTGCCTTCGTGACTTGGAAATGTGTAATGTCATTGCGGGGAAACCACCAGGTTAAAGTTAAAAGGGTAGAGTCGAAAGGATGGACTTCAGTGCCTGGGAGTTATCCCATATGGTTCGGTCTCTCTCTCTCTCTCTCTCTGCAGAACGGCTAGCCGCCTGCCGAGAGCGCTGCGCAAGGCACAAACTCCGTAGCTCCGGCGACGATCCCCAGTGATATCCGTAAAAATTGGACGCATGAACTGAGGGGCGCAGCTGTAGCACGAACCCACGACCTTCACAGCGCGAGGTAAACGTCTTGACCTCTTCGCACGAAGACCATGAGGTAGCAGACCGGAAAGGGGGGAGGGGGGGGGGGGTGTGGAACATAGGAAAATACATCTGTCTTTGCTCGTCGATTTTTACGATGGGAGGAAGAAACCTTTACATGTTATTGATGCATATCATTATAAATTTATATTTTCTGCTCTAGACCAAGGGAGCCCACCTGGTCCAGCGGTTAGACCCTTGCCTGCGGATCGGAAGGTCATGGGTTCGAGTCCTGACAGGGACCGGACTTTTTTTTTCTTGTCAAAAATGACCTTACTTTCCGGTCGACCCACCCTGGAGTAGGTACCAGGTACAGTTCTGGGAAGTAAAGGTGGCTGGTGTGATGCTGACCACATCACCCACTAAGTGCCATTTGGTCTATAAAATATAGGTCTAGCCCTATATGCCCAATACGCCTGACTGCGTGGAATAGGGCCCTTACCTTTAGACCAGTAAGCACTCATTGGCAGTTACGATCAATATAGCCTCAGCCGTCTTGACTTCCCTTGACATTTTCTGGTCAACAGTTTCATTCTGGGTCAGCTAGAGAGGCATTTATAAAAAATTCACCTCGATGCTAGTTGGAACTCGGGAAGATCGGGCTGCCAGGCAAGCCTTTATCCATTGTGCAGTGCTAGCCCGATTCCCGCTTACGTTATTAACGGCCCATTACTGGGTTAGGGGACATTTGTGTTCTCTCTCCCCCCCCCCCCCCACCTCAGTAATTGAAGCTGCTGTTATTCTTTAAATATTACATTGTTATTTTTTTTTTTTTTTCTTTGCTTTACAATGTTTTAAATTGTTTCTTTTTTTTTCTTATCTTCGAATGGTTTCTCTGGTCTGGTTATTCTTATAATGCTTTCTCTTTTCTTGTTATTCTTTACATCATTTATTTTTTGTCGTTATTCTTAACGCCATTTCTCTTTACTAGTTATTCATAGCATGGTTTCTCTTACTATTTGTTGAATGATTTCTCATTTCTTGCTAAACTTTAAATAGCCTTTATTTTCTTGTTATTGTTTGAATGCTTTATCTCAAAAATATTCTTTTTTCCTATTATTCTTCACAAGATTTCTTATTTATTGTTATTCTTTAAATTGTTATCTCTTTTTTTTTATTCATACTTTGAATGATCTCTCTCCCCCCCCTCCCCCTCTCTCTCCCCCCTCTCTCTCTCTCTCTCTCTCTCTCTCTCTCTCTCTCTCTCTCTCTCTCTCTCTCTCTCTCTCTAATTCAAATATTTCATCTGTACTTACTCTTATCATCATATTCCGCACATAATATCCAAGGTATATTTACTGTTATATTAATTGTTATTCCATATATGTATATTCCTTTTTGCACATTTACTTTTGTTTCCTCGCATATTTCTTTTCTTATTACAGTTTTAATGTATTTCCTTTGCTTACAGTTTCTTTGACACCTCCATTCCAAGTAAATGTGATAGTTTTCTGTGTACGTATATTTAGATGTTAGAGTGCCAGTTAGTTCCTATATTCCTGTGTATCTGTGTAGCCATAATGGCTCTAACGTTGATCCAGTCTTGAATGCGTACTACATGAGTCCTGGAAAGTAAAGGATGTTGAGCACGACACCCAGTGAGAGTCGATTGGTCTAGAAAATATAGGTCTAGCCCTATATGACTAGTACGCTTGAACGGTGTGGAAAAGGGTCCTTTGCTTGTGTTCATATAATGAAGCACCCACAATTGAATCCTATCATTTGAAATACAGAAATCACAAAGTCCACTGTCCATTAGTCTACTGTATGGGTTACAGTGCAACCATTTTGGCGGATAAGCGTGTGGTTAGAGTTTTGGACAAAAGGGAGCATATATCGCAGACTTGCTGTAAACCACAATCCAGCTTGTCAACCCCCCTGTTAAGGGTGAACGCAGATAACAATGTTGATGACGATGATATATTTCATGGCTACATTATGTAATGTAATGTTAGGTGAAGCTTCATAGCAAACGGGTCACCCCATAGTTACTCCGCTCCTGTGACAACGAAAAACACACAAAATGTTTGTCACAGTCTCTTGTAGAGAGATTGACAGATTTCTGTCTCAACATATGTACTAGCAAACACGCATTATATCTGTTATGGGCTATTCTTGAGGATTGTGTGATACAAGGACAGTTGGTGTATAGCTACATGGCCATGTACCACACTTAACAATGTATGTGTGGTGTGTATGTGTAGACGTCTTTGTGTGTGTATGATTATGTATATGTATGAGTGTGTGTATGGATAACTGCATAAATTTGTGTGTGTGTTTCCGTATGTGTCTGCGTGAGTGTCTGTGGATGTCTCTATTTTTGTTCGCCTGTGTGTGCATGTGTGTCTGTCTGTATGCATGTGTGTGTGTGTACGTATGTATGTATGTGTGCATAAGAATGTGTATCTGTGTGTCAGTGAATGGGTGGGGGGTGTGTATGTGTGTAGGTGTGTGCGCACGCTAGTGTGTGCGTACATTTTACCATTCATGCTTGTGCGTTTATGTTTTTTTTCCCAAGATGTTCATAATATGTATCATATTATATAGCATAACATGCTTTACTGATAAAACACAAATTCTATCTGAAAAATGGGTGTTTGGAAGAGCCGAACATAAGACGTTTCCAATTATGTGCCCAATTTGTGACCCTTTAAAAATAATGTTTGTTATTCTTCTTTTTGTACTTTTCTTCTTTTTCTTCTTCTTCTTCTTCTTCTTCTTCTTCTTCTTCTTCTTCTTCTTCTTCTTCTTCTTCTTCTTCTTCTTCTTCTTCTTCTTCTTCTTCTTCTTCTTCTTCTTCTTCTTCTTCTTCTTCTTATTCTTCTGCTGCTGCTGCTGCTGCTGCTGCTGCATCATCATCATCATCATCATCATCATCATCATCATCATCAACATCATCATCATCACCACCACTACCACCACCACCACCACCACCACCACCACCACCACCACCACCACACACCACAACCACCACCACCACCACCACCACCCCACCACCACCACCACCACCACCACCACCACCACCCACCACCACCACCACCACCACCACCACCACCACCACCACCACCACCACCACCACCACCACCACCACCACCACCACCACCACCACCACCACCACCACCACCACCACCACCACCACCACCACCACCACCACCACCACCACCACCACCACCACCACCACCACCACCACCACCACCACCACCACCACCACCACCACCACCACCACCACCACCACCACCACCACCACCACCACCACCACCACCACACACCACCACCACCACCACCACCACCACCACCACCACCACCTCCTCCTCCTCCTCCTCCTCCTCCTCCTCCTCCTTTAAAGACCGGTCGGCATTGTGTGACGTGACGGGTGGTTTAAAATGTTTTATAATGCTGAGTAGGGATCTTCCTTTCAACACATTCTCTCCACCAGATAAACCGAACTAAAATCTGAGCTATGTTGCTCTCAGACAAAGTCCTGGATATCCAAGAAAACAGCCATATTGGCTCGTTAAGTATATTAACATTAGCTGAACTTGGTATCCACAAGAGAAGAAAGGAATTTTAGATGTCTATCATTATAAAGAATTAATAGACAGGGCAAGTGATTCCTCCGTCATCTACCTTCTCCCGGTGTTATTATGAATAATTAAAGAAATATTATATTATTTGAGCCCCCACCAAATGGTATTCTATCCTAACAGTTTAATTAAACATGTAAGAACAGACATTTGGAATTTAACAAACTATGTAGTTTAAAACTTGACATACAGCTTTATTTACTACAAGGAAATTCCCAGTTTGTTGATTTACACAAACAGTGACTGGTTAATGAAAGTGATACGCTTCAGCGAGACAAACAGCTCGGGGTTTAGAGTGGTATGATAATGATGATAAAAGGTTAACATAAAGGGGTTAACTCAACTTATAAGCCTCTGACAGCCGTGAGGAACTGTCAAGCTTGTCCAACTCTTCCTTGCCTGTTGTCTGCCTGTTTCAGCTTATTCTCCACTTCATCCCCACCTCGTTCTCCACATCGTTCTCCACCTCGTTCTCCACCTCGTCCTCCACCTCGTTCCCAGCTGGCCGAGTCTAACACAATGTAGGCTACTTCATGGACTGATCGCCACATGGGAGCTGTAATCATGGAAACAAAACGCATACGTGTAGTATCTTGACTTACACTAAGAATACATGTATCAATTAATACAACATATAATAATAAGATATAGCCCATCACTCCTCCTCATATTCCACATCCTCTCCAGTCTAGTCTGAAGGTCTTTTGTCTTACATGGGCGTCACATATCCTGCCTTTCCTCAAATGCTATGTCATGATAGTTGACTTTCTAAGTCTGTTGTCCGTCTTCACTCAGACTTCGAATTGGCTGACATAGATTTGACATAAACATGTGGCGCAGGTTATGTGCTGAACCCGCAAACAATTTATATGTGCACGCTGTCCTGAATATTATCTTTCAGTGACCGTGAATTCTATACACCCCTCATCCTTCCCCTGGGGCTATAAATCCCTGTTCAGGTGAACACATTAAGTGAGCACATGGTGGGCACACAAAAAACGTAGCAGCATCCCTGCACATATTTGGGCATCATTTCCCACAGTCCCAACTCATATTTTGGCTGATCGTGAAAACAATATAATTACATTTCATTATAGCAAATGTCATTGTTCACATCTTATTTTATACACATGAAAACATACAATGAAAAAACATGTGACACAAACATACAAGAAATAGGAATAGTTTTAGCAGTTCCCTAACTGAGATACTGAATATTCACAAAGAACTATTTCAAGCAGAATGTGCAGACAAATTAGGAAAAGGTAGTATAGACTAAAAGCTTAACTCCCTAACCTAAGTATACAAGATTAAAATTAATATTCACCTGGGAACTTTTCCATCTATCGCCAAACCAGAGTACGACAGTAAAATATAACTTTACGTCGACCTGTGTTTGTTTGCCGGCAGGCTGCGATTAATGACGGGAATTCCACAGGCTCGAAGTATAAGTATCAATCTTTTGTCCAAATTAAACTCCTCCCTTTACTTAGTTTTTAACCAACCCTCAAGATGATGGCTTAAGCTCCGCCTCTGAAGTACCTATCAAATCAAATTAGCTAACAAGTGGCCTGTCAGTCAATTCTGGACTGACATCCCTAGAGCAAACATTCTTAAGTGCCCCAATCTAGTTTACACCGAATCTAACTGGCCGGTGTGAAAGACGGTCAGTGAAGCCATTGTGTTTCCTACGTGACCAAAATCAAGATAAAACATTCCTAATTGCCAAACACCTGTTCTCTCCAGAATTACACTGACGTGTTAAACTCCGACCTCCCGGCTCCACAATGTCTAGCGTCTACTCAATTCCCCTGTTCAAAAGGGTCCCGCTCAGTCTCTACAGTCTGGTCAGGAGATAACATTCTGACACTAGCGTGAGAATCCAACCTCACATCCCTAGTCTGAACCAGCGGGCTGTATTACGTAGTGTTAGGTAATTTTAAACAAAGCGCAGTGGCTTTGTCTGGGAGAAGGACTGGTAACATTTAAATCAATTTGGTTTAAAGTAATATTAGGGTAAAGGGCAGAGTAAATATAATCCTCTCTCTTTAGAACCAGAAGAACTTATTACAAGTACTAACTTCTGGAATCACTGAGATCGTATCGTGACAGGCCCTCCGTTAAGTTGGTCGTAGCGCGCTTAAGACCAATTCTACGACACTCAGTGATTCCCAAGAAGGTTAGTCCAACCTGTCATCTCCAGTATTGTTCCAGTATTCCTTGTGGAATCGTGATGTCCTGCATCGATGTACAGTCACCAGTTGTCACTCATTCCAGGCTAAGTCCTTAGTCCTAGAATCATGCGGGTATTCCGAGCAGCCGCTCAGTAATGTCCATTTATCTGGAGGTTTCTTCTCCCACAGGATAAGAAATGATCTCCGTTTCAACAATGGGATTCCTCGACATCGTTGACTGACAGTCCCTGTCCATTTCCTCGCTTCGCCACGCCCTATGAGCATAGGGAGGGCCTGAAGTGCTCTCCGAAAAGGATGAGTTGTAGTCAGGTAGGATTCTCTTTTCCTACATCTACAGATCCTGAAAAAATCTGTCACTAATCTCCTCTCAAATTGAGGGATATAGTCACTCATAATGACAGCATGCCGTGAGTGCAACTGACCACTGACGATTTCTTGAAGGAGTGTCCACTTGTTTCCTCCTCTTTGCATCCTGTATTTCCTTTTACAAATTGTCCAGGTGGAAGTCTCTTTCCTAGAGTTCCCTCCCGAATCAGGGCACAAAATCAAGTCAGGGTGTACAGTCAAATCATTAGGAAACTCAGGGTTTCCTGTAGACTGTAAAGTGGCATTTCTTCGCAATGAAGTTTCCACTATTAGCTGAGATACCCCTGTCACTTCCTTCGAAGCGAAGAGTAATACAAGACCAGAATGTTGGGGTTCCCTACTATTTATGGCTTGTTCCGCTTCAGGGTCCTTCATCAGAAGTATCCCTGTCGCCCCAGCTGTACAGGATAGAGACAATTTGTCTCCCTGCACACAAGAAGTACTTTCTTCTTCATCAATGGCAAACATTTCTGTCTATCCAGTATCATCAGAGTGCACAGGACTTGCAGCAATGTCCTGTTTACTCGCTGTCTCTAAGGTCGTCAAGAACTTAAGATAACTATCCTCCTTATCTGTTATCTCCGCCCTGGTCTGGCTTTCACATACCAAGTCTAGTGGAGGCAAATAAGGGGATTTGTTGCGGCCATAACAGTCAACTACTTTGGGCGAAAAGTCAGAACTAACTATTTCTATTTTGTATGCAATCGCATCAAGGGAAATAGGGGAAACAGGTTTAGTGTTATTCCCTACATTAGTCTGCTTTACTTCTTCTTCTTGTTTGGAAGGACCAAAGGGATTATGGGAGTTGGGTAAGTCTTTGCCCTCGTCCTCATTAATGGCTGATGTGCCAGTCGTACCAGTATGTCGACGGTTGGAACAGTTATCACGCTTGTGATTACTGCGGGGTGTGCTCTCATGTATCTCATCTGAGATAATGGGAGTAAGGGGTTCCAGCAATGTAGATCCGGTCCCTTTAGAAGATTTCTGCTTCTTATTCTATCATTTCCTTTTAGGCTTAAGAATGGAAGTAAATGGGGCCAGCAATGTAGATCCGGTCATCCCTACAGAAAAATTCTTCTTAATGTCAGCTCTGTCCCTATTAGGAATAAGAGGGGTGAGGCAAGGTCTTGAGTGGTCTATTACTTCATCCCTCGATAAAGTACCGTTTGGCAAAATAGTACACACCTCTCCATTGAGAGAGTGAGTCCCAGACCTTTCTACCAGAGTGTCAGTATGGGAGTTGTCAGTTCCCTCAACTACCCTAATAGTGTTCTCACCGTTCCCTGTGTCTAACTGCAGTTCTCTATTCGTCTGCCTAAGTCGATAGTTATGCAGCTTTTCTTTAAAAAGCCTCATTCTTTCACTAGCTGCCTCCTCTAGGAGTTGCAACTTTCTAGCATCTTCTTCTTCTTCAATTTGCCGCATTCTCTCTTCTTCTAGCCTCTCCGCTGCATGACGGGCAAGCATCGAGTCATATTCTTCTTTCTCCAACTTTCGCTTCATCTCTGCAGCATTACGGGCACTCATGTAATCGAAAGTATCCATATGGCCTTTAACAAATGATTCTAACTGTACTCCTACTCTACCTTCAGTTATGCCGCACTTCCTTACATCTTTTAGGAACTCGGTGCGTAAGTCCATTATATCTTATTAGATCTATCTAAAGATAAATATAATACTACCCCGATACCGGAATAAAAGAATATGTCATAGCAAGGTAAACTGGGCAAAAGAGTAGCCTATGACAGCCTCACAAAGATGTAAATGAATCAAAGTTGCCTACCAGACTGACAGCTGATAGAATAGTATAGCAGCACAGAGGATACACCAATAAATGATATGATATGATTTTACATTCAGTCACTAAGCATAAGTATCAATGATATGATGTCAACATATAATGCTCTACAATCTATATCAAATTATGAAACATGCAAACACATATAATAATCAACATTAAAATTTACTAAATAAACAATAATCAATGGTTATGAAGTGATCAATGATAGACATGATACTATCCAATTATTGATTTTAGTAAAAAGTTATTTATTACTTTGTAATCTCTCCCCATGTATAAATTAATAATTTTAATTTAGACTATACTGGCAGAAGAGTTAAAGTTAAATTTTAAAAATTTACTTTCATTAGTCTAGGAGTAATTAGCCCCGTCCAAATCTCGGCGAGCTCGCCAGTGTGACGTGACGGGTGGTTTAAAATGTTTTATAATGCTGAGTAGGGATCTTCCTTTCCTTGGGGCTATAAATCCCCTGTTCAGGTGAACACATTAAGTGAGCACATGGTGGGCACACAAAACGTAGCAGCATCCCTGCACATATTTGGGCATCATTTCCCACAGTCCCAACTCATATTTTGGCTGATCGTGAAAACAATATAATTACATTTCATTATAGCAAATGTCATTGTTCACATCTTATTTTATACACATGAAAACAAACAATGAAAAACATGTGACACAAACATACAAGAAATAGGAATAGTTTAGCAGTTCCCTAACTGAGATACTGAATATTCACAAAGAACTATTTCAAGCAGAATGTGCAGACAAATTAGGAAAAGGTAGTATAGACTAAAAGCTTAACTCCCTAACCTAAGTATACAAGATTAAAATTAATATTCACCTGGGAACTTTTCCATCTATCGCCAAACCAGAGTACGACAGTAAAATATACCTTTACGTCGACCTGTCTTTGTTTGCCGGCAGGCTGCGATTAATGACGGGAATTCCACAGGCTCGAAGTATAAGTATCAATCTATTGTCCAAATTAAACTCCTCCCTTTACTTAGTTTTTAACCAACCCTCAAGATGATGGCTTAAGCTCCGCCTCTGAAGTACCTATCAAATCAAATTAGCTAACAAGTGGCCTGTCAGTCAATTCTGGACTGACATCCCTAGAGCAAACATTCTTAAGTGCCCCAATCTAGTTTACACCGAATCTAACTGGCCGGTGTGAAAGACGGTCAGTGAAGCCATTG
The DNA here is from genome assembly GCA_905116865.2 of Candidula unifasciata. Lineage (NCBI taxonomy): Eukaryota > Metazoa > Mollusca > Gastropoda > Stylommatophora > Geomitridae > Candidula > Candidula unifasciata. Next base: position 241,607 of record CAJHNH020007412.1, read on the forward strand.
TTTCCTACGTGACCAAAATCAAGATAAAACATTCCTAATTGCCAAACACCTGTTCTCTCCAGAATTACACTGACGTGTTAAACTCCGACCTCCCGGCTCCACAATGTCTAGCGTCTACTCAATTCCCCTGTTCAAAAGGGTCCCGCTCAGTCTCTACAGTCTGGTCAGGAGATAACATTCTGACACTAGCGTGAGAATCCAACCTCACATCCCTAGTCTGAACCAGCGGGCTGTATTACGTAGTGTTAGGTAATTTTAAACAAAGCGCAGTGGCTTTGTCTGGGAGAAGGACTGGTAACATTTAAATCAATTTGGTTTAAAGTAATATTAGGGTAAAGGGCAGAGTAAATATAATCCTCTCTCTTTAGAACCAGAAGAACTTATTACAAGTACTAACTTCTGGAATCACTGAGATCGTATCGTGACACATTGATAATGTGGTTTACGGCTGTTTGCTCGACCTAAAGCATCCAGTTTCAGCAAAACTCTAAATAGTCAGCTTGTGCAACATGCTTGCTGGGAATGTCGCCGTTTTCTCATTCCATCTATTCCCCATTGCAGTTTCCATTTAATGTCCGTTTCTACTCATGTTGTTTCCAATATATTGCCATCTTTTTCTGACAACTGTTGCCGGTAGCGGTTTCTCTTGTTTCTATGCTTTGCTCCAATTCACTCTATTTAAAGTGTATGTTTCCGGGGCATTTGTGTGTATATGTGTGTGTGTGTGTGTGTGTGTGTGTGGGGGTGTGTGTGTGGGTGGGTGGGTGGGTGGGGGGATGGGGATGGGGGGGTTTTGGGTGGGTGGGTTTTGGGTGGGTGGGGGTGGGTGGGTGTGTGGGTGGGTAGGTAGGTGGGTAGATAGGTATGTATGTATATATATATATATATAGATTACACTGTTTCATACTGTCTGCTTTAAAGTCAGAAAAAAAAAACCTGTGCAGCCTAATGTGTTTTATTGTCGTGGCAATAAAAAGATGATGTTAAAGACCGGTTGCTGTTCGATATCCTTTTGGTCGTGCTCATGTTTTCAGTGGTTCGCATCTTAACATTACACACAACATGTTAGATATAAATAGATCGTAGAATTGTCTGCTGGCGCTGAAGGTTTGATCTGTCTATCTGTCTGTTTTTCTGTGCATGCGTGCGTACGTGTATGTATGTATATGTATGTGTGTATGTGATAGAGAGAGAGAGAGAGAAAGAGAGAGAGAGAGAGAGAGAGAGAGAGAGAGAGAGAGAGAGAGAGAGGGGGGGGGGGGAGAAAGTTCGCGGTGTTAGGCAAATATATGATAGTAACTTTGTCACTCCGTGTCTCCCTGTTCTTCCTCCTCCTCCTCCTCCTCCTCTTCTTCTTCTTCTTCTTTTTCTTCTTCTTCTTCTTCTTCTTCTTCTTCTTCTTCTTCTTCTTCTTCTTCTTCTTCTTCTTCTTCTTCTTCTTCTTCTTCTTCTTTTTCTTCTTCTTCTTCTCCGTATTATTATTATTATTAATAATATTATTATTAAGTTTTCCCTCTGTCCGCCTTCTTCTGTTGCTAAAGAAGGTGTGTTTGAGGTGGGGTGGGGCGGAAGTGTTTAATGACATTAACGCGTCATCATAAGCCAGGTATATCGTGCAGCTTATATCTGCCACAAAGGAATGCTATGACAAGAATTGTGTCTGTATTCCATACTTGAGAATTTAAGCTGTTGGATATAGAAAATTTACATTAACGCCGGTTTTTCGCGTCTTTGAATGGTCAAGCGTATTAAAACACTTGCTTCTACAGCGAGGCTCCGTCGGGAGTTGAAGGTGGCAGGTTCGATTACCGGCGGGTTACCTAGGGGTTGTTGTTTTTTTGTGTTGTCTAGTGTGCCCTCTTGACTCTCTTTCCTCTAGTTCTTGTCTGTTTGTTTTAAAGAAGCACACATATGATTACTGATCCTTACATTCGTGCATCCAGCATTTCGGTAAAATACTAGATGGAGCGGGATAAAGAGGAACGGCAAGGGGGACGATGATGATGATAATAATAATAATAAGGAGGAGAAAGAGGAAAAGGGGCATATCACTCTAGCATTTTTTTTAAACATCATTGCCCATAACGGGACTACGGAACCCTACAAACTGTCTTGAGAGTCACTGACACTCACCCGCCTCAGACCAGCAAAGAACAAATGTCACGCGGAATCTGAGCAGACAGTCGGTCCAGTCGTTAGCTCAATACCACGCCGCAGCGCGGGCGGCAGTAGGCGCGCAATGGAAGACCGTCCTCTCTAGCGGAACCTGTTTATCCCCCATGTTTGCTTGAAGGTCATGCTGTTTATTCGGCGCTGGCCGTGTGTTGTTGGTTCCGGATACATTCACTAATTTGGAAAATACGACTTAGCTGATTGGACCGTTGGAATTCATTGTGTGGTAGTTAATGAACTGTTTAGTAGTATATGTGTGCTAGAGAGGTGCCGCGAGGCAGTCGATAGGAGCTAGAAAGTATCTCCTCCTCAGACTTGAACACTTATTGAATTTCCCCAAGTATTAGACGCACCCTTAATTTTGTGATCCTTAATTCGGAGGACAAAGTAATATCGTACTATTGTGTAAGACGCACTCTGTTTTTTAAGGACCCTATGTATTTGGAAAACAATTACGTCTTATATAGTTACGGTATTCATCTGATATATTTAGGGACATACGGTAATTACGGAGCGGTTAAGGCGATGGGCTAATAATATATTGGGGTGTCCCCGCGAGGGTGCAAATCATGCTGAATGCGATTTGTAATTCCGAAATACCGGGTTCGATTAAGCGTAAATAACTTTTAATGGCAGCCTCTTTGGTTCGAAGTGGAGTTTTGTAATCTGTACTTGTACCTCCAGGTCAGCTCAGCTTAAAAGGAGCATAAGCAATGCTTTTTTGTCCCTTGACTGTACACAACGGTACTCAGTACCGGCACACTTTTAAGGCATCCTATTTTTTTTCAGCTGCACTGTAATCGACACTTCCTGATGCGTACCGGCACCTTTTATTAGACATCTCGTGGAGAGTACAGTGTTTGTTTTTTTCTACTTCAAAAAGTGGCTTGTGTGTAAGGAAATTTCTTGGGATATAAAGGAGGTTGGCATGATGTTTATTACGTCAGCCGCCGAGATCTGATTACCCTGTAAAAAATATTTCCTTTTTGTGTGCGTCGAGGCCTGGAAAAACATGCCCTTTTCTGTTGGGGTCTAGAGAAATAATGGTCAAGTCAAGGACACTTTCCCACGCTTTTTAGGAGTATTGGGCATATCGGGCTAAACTTATATCTTATAGACCGAACGGCACATGGTGGGAGATGTGGTCAGATTCACGTCGGCCACCTTTACTTCCCAGGACTGCATCTTTCTTTTTTTCTCGCTGGGTCAGTCTCTCTTTACGGTGAAACCACCCGGCTCTGAGTTTGGATGGCTCAGGCCGTGATAGTCACTTTCATGAGTTCGGGACCGATCCCGGCGCTTCTGGCCAGACTATTGCAGCAGACCTACATAATGATCTTAGCCAAAAGGTCAAGAAGCAGCAGATGCAAACAAATTTTGGTACTGCCAATAAGGCTGTCACCACCACTGCCATCACCACCACGGCTGCCAATAAGGCTGTCACCACCACTGCCATCACCACCACGGCTGCCAATAAGGCTGTCACCACCACTGCCATCACCACCACGGCTGCCAATAAGGCTGTCACCACCACTGCCATCACCACCACGGCTGCCAATAAGGCTGTCACCACCACTGCCATCACCACCGCGGCTGCCAATAAGGCTGTCACCACCACTGCCATCACCACCGCGGCTGCCAATAAGGCTGTCACCACCACTGCCATCACCACCACGGCTGCCAATAAGGCTGTCACCACCACTGCCATCACCACCGCGGCTGCCAATAAGGCTGTCACCACCACTGCCATCACCACCGCGGCTGCCAATAAGGCTGTCACCACCACTGCCATCACCACCGCGGCTGCCAATAAGGCTGTCACCACCACTGCCATCACCACCGCGGCTGCCAATAAGGCTGTCACCACCACTGCCATCACCACCACGGCTGCCAATAAGGCTGTCACCACCACTGCCATCACCACCACGGCTGCCAATAAGGCTGTCACCACCACTGCCATCACCACCACGGCTGCCAATAAGGCTGTCACCACCACTGCCATCACCACCGCGGCTGCCAATAAGGCTGTCACCACCACTGCCATCACCACCGCGGCTGCCAATAAGGCTGTCACCACCACTGCCATCACCACCGCGGCTGCCAATAAGGCTGTCACCACCACTGCCATCACCACCACGGCTGCCAATAAGGCTGTCACCACCACTGCCATCACCACCGCGGCTGCCAATAAGGCTGTCACCACCACTGCCATCACCACCGCGGCTGCCAATAAGGCTGTCACCACCACTGCCATCACCACCGCGGCTGCCAATAAGGCTGTCACCACCACTGCCATCACCACCACGGCTGCCAATAAGGCTGTCACCACCACTGCCATCACCACCGCGGCTGCCAATCACCGCGACTACTATTACTACCATTGGTGCTACTGCTGCTGCTACTATTACTACCACTATCACTGCTACTACTACTACCACCACCACTACTACTACTACTACTACTACTACTACTACTACTACTACTACTACTACTACTACTACTACTACTACTACTACTACTACTACTACTACTGCTGCTGCTGCTGCTGCTGCTGCTGCTGCTGCTGCTACTGGTACTACTCATTTGTAATGCCACTACTACCACTATCAGAACCACATTACTAGCACCACTACCATCACTCCTGCTATTCCTGCTGCTACTTCTACCGCTACTGCTGCCACAACTGCTCTACTAGTATTGTTGCGGCTAGTACTGTTGACTACCTTTTTCTGAATATTGCAGTCTTGTCTTGTCTTGTCCACAATTGCCTCACAGCGTAGTGGGGAGTCGCAGTTTTCTATCCTGGGCCAGGTGTGTTGCGCGTGTTGTTGTTAGTCCGTGTTGCCTCAGGATATCTGATATATTGTCTATCCATTGTACTCTCGGTCTGCCTCTTGCTCTAGGGCAGTAGTGCTGTTCGTTGTATGCTCGTAGAGGCAGTTGGTCGGTTTGCATTCGCATCAAGTGGCCAAACCACTCTATTTGTTGCTTCTTTATGTATTGCAGGCATGGTGTGGTTCCTACAATTGATCTAATGTTCTCGTTTCGAACTCTGTCTCTCCTTGTGACATTGGCAGCCTTACGGAAGCATCTCATTTCGCACGTCGTGATCTTTTTCTCCTGTGCTCTTGTTAGGGACCAGGTTTGGCATTGGTAGCAGAGGGTTGGTATAAACATGCAATTTATCAGTTGTCGTTTTAGTGCCATAGTGATGCTTGGGTGTTTTAGCAGTGGGGAGAGTTGGTAAGTTAATATTGCAGTATCTGTCTTTATTATTTGATAATCATTTTGAGATAGATTTGGAAAAAAAGAGGGCGGGGGGGGGGAGGAGGAGGCGTGGGAGCAGGCGTTTGACCTCAGATTATTAGCACAGCTTAAGGCGCAATCGATTGCAACAGCCATAGCAGACAGTTATACATAACTTGTGGAAATATGTTGTTGAGCCATCATTGCATGTTGATGGTAGTGATTTGGAGGGGAGGGGTCGCATAGCACCCTTATGCATTTCCGACACACATAGACGCTCAGGGAAACTGAGCCTTTTTTAAATGTGCAGTAATAATAATTAACATTTTATAACAATTGTAATATGTTCTAGTACTAATGATTATAATTGTTTGCTGAATGGCAATATAATGTTTGAGATAATATAAAAATTAGAAACACAATCTTTTATAAAGATCGCTTCTTCGTGGTTGCACATATTCGAAAAGGCGAGGGAGAAAGACAGGGACAGAGAGGGAGGAAGTGAGAGAGAGAGAGTGGGCGGTGAGAGATAGAGGGAGGAGACAGAAAGCGATGGAAGGAAGAGGGGGTGGGGTGGGAGATATGGGAAAGAAAAGGGAGTAGAGACAGAGAGAGGATGAGGGGAGAGAGGGGGAGGTGAGAGAGAATGAGGGGAGAGAGGGGGAGGTGAGAGAGAGGGAGGTGAGAGAGAGAGAGAGAGGAAGGAGACAGAGAGAGGGGTAGGGAGGGGAAGAGAGAGACAGGGATGAAATGTGAAAAGAGGGGAGGTAGAGAGGGGGTGGTGAGAGAGAGGGAAGAGACAGAGAGGGAAAAGGAGGGAGAGAGAGACAGGGATAAAGGAGGAGAGAGAGAGGGGGGAGAGTGAGATTGAGGGGAGGGGGGGGGGATTCACGTTGTCAGCCCACCCAGGTTGTGGCCCCTCTGTGCGCGTGGCTCAGTCATGATTTGCTGATGTATTGACTCGGAGAAGCCAAGGCTGGCGGGTCCCATGTTTGTGTGTGTATATACTGTTGCAGCTCATCATCGATTTAAAATAATACAGTAACGGCGGCGGGGTGGGACGGTGATCGATGATGTCCTAAATAGATCAGTGGGAGGTACACACAGTTAGCCCGACAGATGTCACTAGTTCTCACCTAATTGATTTACACAAGACGGGATTGGTCGAACGAACGAACGAACGAACGGAGTTCGTTTTCTTCCTTTTCTCTTTTCTTTTGTTTACCGTCTATAAAACTCTGGTGAAAAGTCTCGGTTGTTCTTCCATTTGGCGTTTGATGGGAGTTTTATTGGCTTATTTGTCTGCAGCTGGTTTTTCCTTGCAGCTCGGGCAGGTGCACTTTGACTTCGAAGGAAGCTCCCAGTTAATCGACTCCTGCGACACGCTTGCTGGAGAGGCTGTGGGTCTGTTCTTGGTTTCCCCGTACTCCGGATAGACCCGTAGGTGCTCCGATCACTTTCCCTCAAGCTCCACAAGCGTATCGTTTTTCTTCATCTTTTCTCTACTTATGGAATGCCTCGCACCGTCGGGGGGAGGAATAGATCTTTGGAACTGGCTTTTCTCGTCACTTCGTGTATAGTACTTATCAGTGTCTCTGCTATTTCTGCAGTCCATATTTTACCTGGTCGACGTCTGGATCGTTAAGCGTATCTGTAATTAGTAGAGGTAGACCAGTAGCAGATGCTATTGTTGCGGTGTAAAATGCTAGACCTTTATATATTTTTGGTAATGACCCATGAGACGGGATGGTAATTCTGGAAAATATAGTGGTACTCATTTCATAAAGCGGCTGTCTTCCGAATAACGGTCCCAAATTATCGAGGCAGAAAATATACCCGAACAGGGCCTTAGTCACGTGTCAATTGCGAACTTCCGGGGACTATATCGCCACTGCCGAGAGTATTCCACACGCCGCTCACGCGATGTGGATTGGGGCTTAACTAGATGGCTGGGACTCACGAGCAAATGAAATGAAGGCAGCTGCAGGAAACACTGTAGCTGCTGCTCGTGAGTCCCATCCATCTAGTTTAGCCCCAATCCACGCCGCGTGTGGGATACATTCGGCGGTGGCGGTAGTCGCTAGAAGTGCGCAAATTTAAGTCACCGGAAGTGCGCAATTGACCCGTGACTGAGGCCCTGTTGGGGTATATTTTCTTCCTCGAAAATTCGGGACCGTTATTCGGAAGATAGCCCATAAAGCTGGTGGGAGAAAGTCCTACCACAGGCAGATTAGCCACTGTACCGCAACGGCTAAAGTTGTTACGGATCTCAATTCGTGCACATGCACACTCCCGATAATCACAAAGAAACATCTGTACTCCTCCTCCAGATGATTGAGGCCAGAACGCTTTATGCCTTATGCAGCTAATGAATGTGCATGCTGTTGACGTTGTCAGCACTGCTATCGTGGAGTTATCGCTGGCACAAAGGAACTGTGACCTGGTCTTAGTCCCATGGCGTCTAAAGTCGTGTACTTGCATACTAATCTCCTGTTCGCAGATGCACACATTCGTTTTTGTGCTAACCTTTTCTTTTGCGCACGCACATACATATACTCACTCGTGTATCGACGCAAGCACACGCACGCACATACACCTGCTGGCACACATATACACGATAGCATATGGGCACACACATACGCACACACACTGGCACACGCACGCACATGTATGCAGGTATACAGGATGGCACACGGATGTAGGCTCACATATGCACGTAAAAACGTATGCACGCTGGCACACGCACACACGCGCGCACGCATATACATACACACGTGTGAACACGTATGTACGCTGGCACATACGCGCGCGCATACACACACGCACACACCCAGACACAGTTTCTTTTTTTTTTGTTCTGGCGAAGAGAACATTTTGCGAATGTGCATTTCTTTGCGACAAGCGGCTGGCCGAACTGTTAGAACGCTGGGCCAGGGTTCGAATCCTGGTTAAGGCTGGAGATTTTTTTCTGTCAGGGCAAAATAAAATCCTCACATGCACAGTCGTGGCGACAGCACTAGCCATACGGCCGTAAATCCCCAGGCTCAAAGACTCTCCTGCTTACACCGCAAAAGTTGTATAGTAAAGGCAGTAATTTGCATTTGGCATTTCACAGCCCTCGCCGTCCAGTGTTGACGCTCACCACGTCTGTCCACAGCCTTCTCTCTTGTACACAGTTCAACGTTTCTGAGGCAGATGTTCTTAAATGTTGGCACTTTATCTCATTCCAGACCATAGAGTTCCACTGTGCTGTGTGGAGGATTGTGAATCACATCTCATGGCGATACACAATAAGTGCAGAAATCTGTTTCATAGTATCGCTGTGTGTGTTTCTGGGCTCTATTTCGCAGACCAAAGAACAGTCTCATTGCTCCATGATAAGTATGGTTTTTCTTGAAAGCATGTTGATACTTCGTGAGAGGCAAGGAACCAACAGTCTGCATACAGTTAAGTCAGATCTGTGCAGCAGATGTGCACGCGAAACTAAACTTTTGGATCAACACTTAAGTCCAGAAGTGGACGAACAGCCCTAACTTTCCGTTGAAGTTTACAGCCGGTGAACTCTAAGATGAAGCGTATTACAAATGAAGTCCTCTATAAATTGAATAACAAACACAACATTTACAAACACAGCTATGGAAAGCAGTTTACTAAGAACATGACCAACTAGGCGCCCACTAAAAACAAGGTGTCTTCATTAGAACATGTTTATACGGCGGTTCAGTCATATCTGACCAAGCCCTGGCAGGGTATAGGTATTTGCATTCATGGAAACATACTTTATCTACCTATGCCGTTTATGATTTAGATGTTCCTTCATATCGTGTTGCCTACCATCATCATCGCTTTTAGTCTGCTCCTGCCTGCAGCTTTCCGTCTGTAATCTGTTTTTCCATTCTTTCTTCTTCTTCTTTCTTCCCCCTTCTTTTCTTGTCTTTGTCCTTTAGTAATAATTGTTATGCACATGTGCAGAATTGTAAACCTCTCTATGCATGTGTTTGTCCTTTTAATATATATTTTTTTCTTTCCATCTTAATCTCTCTCTCTCTCTCTCTCTCTCTCTCTCTCTCTCTCTCTCTCTCTCTCTCTCTCTCTCTCTCTCTCTCTCTGGCATGTCTATTTGTAGCCCTCACTTCCTTTACGTTGTAAACATGAATCATCTTAATTATCTCAGATTGGCGTTCTGGACACTTTGTATAATCAAAGAAGAGAACACGATTAGCTATATATGAGTATTGATCGCCAGCCTGTACGATTTTGTGATGACTTCGCAAATTTATAATTGTACCGGCATGTTAATGCAACATATACACTGCGTGTTATGGTTGTAGTCTGTTGTTAGATGATTAGTTTGTTTAGGTGTGTGCACATAGTAACATAATTTATGTTGTGATTTAGAAAGTTATTCGTAGGATGTTCGAGTCCTAATGTCTGTGTAGTTGTGGAATTAGTATAAGGTTCTCAGTGGCGAGCTGTGTAAGCCGTTTGCCTCCCACACAGAAAGTCACTGTTCGATTTCGGTCTGCCGGTTCGGTTGTTTCAGGGATTCATAGGATCGACCCTGGGGGTGCTTGATTTTTGTACTTTGCGTGACCCCCACGACTAGCGAACGATTTGCGGAGAGATGCAAGCCTTAGGGGGGAGGGGGAGAGGAGAGAGCAGTTGTATAAAGTCAGTCATCTTGCGCTTAATTCTTTCGGTCCCAAGTAGTTGTTACTTTAACCCAGTGGTTGTCAGCCCTCCTAATGCCGCGACCCTTGAATACAGTTCCTCACGTTGTGATAACCCCCAACCATAATTTTTCTTTTTTCGTTTTTACTTCATAACTTCAGTGAATATGTATTTTCCGACCCTCTTATGCGACCACTGTGAAATGTTCGTTCGACCCCGAAAGGGGTTGCGACCAAAAGGTTGAGAACCGCTTCTTTAACGCATGTCTGTTGCCAAAGAGTCGAGCTTTAGGCATTAAATAACTAGGCATGTGGTGAATTGCGTATCCTTTACAGGACGTTGAAGAAGCAACTCCAGCATTAGCAGGCTGTTGGGGTTTTTACAGGAACATTTTACGTTCCGTAGATGACCATCGACTCTAGACAGTCAGCTCTGGGTATCACTTTCGTGAACAACGCAAAATGTGCAGCAGCTATTTCATCTGCAGCAGGGATCGATCCCGGCACCTCGGCATTATAAAGCGCATTCACAACGCCTAAGCCATAGATGCCGATTAATTAGGCATGAAGAAGCCAAACAGAGACAGTCTAGCACAGAAGTAGTTAAACTTATAATTGTTTAGCGCCTAAAGAGTTAACGTCTTATTTAACTGATCATTAACTCTTATACGTACAGCCAGAAACTAATTGAACATATTCTCAGTACCGATTTCCTGCCGCCTTAAAAAATACTACTTTTGTAAGCATATCATATATTTACCCTAGATTTGTTACAAATACGATGATTTATTGTTGTTTAGACAGTAAGGCATGATCTGAGGAAATTCCAGCAGTTATTTTCCCTAGATTTGTTACAGTTACTATAATTTATTGCTGTTTAGGCACGTTAGCATGATCTGAGGAAATTCCAGCATTTGTAACTAATATTTAGTTGTTGGCGGTGATGTTCAGTATCACCTGTCGAAAGGTGATTGAATAAAACAGTGTATGAAAGTGGTGAAGACTTAATGGCAAACATGTAGACTTGCCCGCATTGTCAGTTTTTAATTACTAACACTTTGAAAACATAGATCGTTCGTTCGTTTTGTTTGTTCGTTTGTTTTCTTTGTTCGTTTAGTTCGTTTTGATTCTCTTGTTGTTGTTTTTTTTTTTTTTTTTTCGTTCCTCTGTGGTTTTTTTTTTTTTTTTTGAAGTTTTTTCTCTCTGAGTACCTGGCAACTTAAGAAAGAGAATAGGGGCTTTTGAGCTGAAATGCTATAGAAAGAGAATATCTTGGACAAAGAAGATGAGAAATACTGACATCTTAAAAGATCAAGGAAGATTTGCTAATAAACAGCATCCTTTCTCGAAAGCGGAAATATTTTGGTCATATCAAGGGCTACGACGGATTGGACAAAATTATAGCAGACGGCATGGTACCAGGAAGGAGGGGCAGGGGCCGTCAGACACGAAGATGGGCACAGGATATAAGTGACTCCTTGAGTGTGAAAGTTCATGAGTTGGGAGAACTGGCGAGAGACCAAGTTTCTTTCAGGCAGAATGTGATCAGAGCGACGTTCTGAAAAGGACCTGAAGGTGTATTGATCGGCACTCATCATAGGAAGAAGTAGAAAGATAGAAGAACGCACTAGACAACATAAATATCGAAAGCTATAGTTACCGTGCCGGGAATTGAACCTGTCACCTCCAGTCGGCGTCTGCGCCTCGCCATGAATACAAGTGCACTAAGAATCATGGTCAACTAGGCACCCCCAGTTGATCATGTTTCTTAGTGCACTTGTATTCATGGCAAGGCGCAGACGCCGACTGGAGGTGACAGGTTCAATTCCCGGAACGGTAACTATAGCTTTCGATATTTATGTTGTCTAGTGCGTTCTTCTATCTTTCTACTTCTTCCTATGAGTGCCGATCAATACACTTTCTGTTACTCGATTAATTCATAATTTTTAACGGTCTCAAAGGTTCCCCCTCTGTTTATTTATTGAAAAGGACCTGCTACACGATGATGACCTGGCAACTCGTTATTTGTTTGCTGATTACCCTATACATGATTTATAGGTTTATAACTACCGCTGTTACAGTGGTATGCTATATTAGTTCAAATGTCTTTTTCTATGTTGATCTGTTCTACCCTACTGATGTTTTATTTTAACACCAGCCACATATAATGTTACACGAAGTACAGAGACTTTGGGACATGGAGTTTTAAGTAGCAGACGCCTAGCACTGAAAGAGACATCCTCAGATCAAGATGAATGAATGTTGCCACAGCTGAAGGGGAGGGTGTACACACATCTACACACATTTTCTCCCTTTCCACAACACTGGAGCATCAAACTGGGGTGGAATCATCATATTTCTACAGACAATCTGCACTCAGTGGATGATATTCTCATTATCACGCCGGTCGCTTGTTTGTTTGTTTGTTTGTTTCAGAACTTGTCCCCGCACCCGTTGCAGGCTAGATTAAATTGACAGCCTTGTTTAAAATATCATAGACATATTATGAGAAGGAGTAGACTGGAGAACTTGGTAACAATTAACATGGAAGGAGAGCAAGGTGAAGGCAAAGATATACGTACCTGGATGGCTCGGTCAGATGCACCGGGCCAGACAAAAACCATTCAACTGGTCTGTGATTCTAGTGATCGTGTGAGATGGCGAAAAATGGCAGCCTACGCTTACCGGCACGGCACATGATAATAATGATGATAGTGGTGATTATGATGATAATGGTGATGATGATGTTCAGTTTAAACAACCCCCTCCCCCCTCCCTTCCCCCCGCAAAAAAATGTTTGGGATGTGTCTTTAACCCCTAGGCAACAGACAAGCCGTACAAAAACTGCGCTACGGTAGCTGCAGAACGTTATTTATACAATCAAGACAGAAGATCGTTAAATGTAGCCTTTCAAAATTAGCAGAATATCAATCAAATACTGTTGCAACAGCAACAGCCCATAAGAGTATGGTAAAATCTCCCATGTTACCGTGTTTTCATACTTAGATGTCATCTGTTTTTGGAGTGGATTTGTCGTAGCGTGGGCATTAGTCACGATTTGATCATGAATCAAGGCATTAACATGAGTCACTGCGAAACTTGAGTTACTCTGTAAACACGAGTCACGGCGTAAAGACCAGTTATTGTGTAAACACGAGTCACGGCATAAAGATTAGTCATTGCGTAAAGGCGAGTCATGATGTAAAGGCGAGTCATGATGTAAAGGCGAGTCATGATGTAAAGGCGAGTCATGATGTAAAGGCGAGTCATGATGTAAAGGCGAGTCATGATGTAAAGGCGAGTCATGATGTAAAGGCGAGTCATGATGTAAAGGCGAGTCATGATGTGAAAGCGAGTCATAATGTAAAGGCGAGTCATAATGTAAAGGCGAGTCATAATGTAAAAGCGAGTCATAATGTAAAGGCGAGTCATATTGTAAAGGCGAGTCACGATGTAAAGGCGAGTGATGATGTAAAGGCGAGTCACGATGTAAAGGCGAGTCCCGCTGTAAATGCGAGTCACGCTGTAAAGGCGAGTCACGTTGTAAAGGCGAGTCCCGCTGTAAAGGCGAGTCCCGCTGTAAAGGCGAGTCACGGTGTAAAGGCGAGTCCCGCTGTAAAGGCGAGTCACGGTGTAAAGGCGAGTCATAATGTAAAGGCGAGTCATGATGTAAAGGCGAGTCATGATGTAAAGGCGAGTCATGATGTAAAGGCGAGTCATGATTTAAAGGCGAGTCACAGTGTAAAGGCGAGTCACGGTGTAAAGGCGAGTCATGATGCAAAGGCGAGTCACGGTGTAAAGGCGAGTCACAGTGTAAAGGCGAGTCACGGTGTAAAGGCGAGTCATGATGCAAAGGCGTGTCACGGTGTAAAGGCGAGTCATGATGTAAAGGCGAGTCATGATGTAAAGGCGAGTCACGGTGTAAAGGCGAGTCATGATGTCAAGATGAGTCACGGTGTAAAGGCGAGTCATGATGTAAAGACTAGTCAAGGTGTAAAGGCGAGTCATGATTTAAAGACGAGTCACGCTGTAAATACGAATCATGATGTAAAGACGAGTCATGGCCTAAAGACGAGTGTAAAAACGACTCACGGGGTACAACTCATTAGGGTAAACACGAGAAATGATCTGTTACAGCATGTATTTACATTTTGAATTTGTTCAAATATGTTATTTACTTCCATTAAGCTAATGGATCAGAACCCCCCCCCCCCCCCCCATCTTCTCCAATCTTCTGGATAGGACTTCACATAGAATAAACAGCGATACCAGTCTACCTTATTGATACTGTCGTGTCTGCGTATGTCCTGACTTAGAAAACAAGTTACTATGTTAGTATTTCACTATATGTATGCATTATCAGAGAAAATATCATTTGCTTCCTGGCTAGAAATAACAAGACCTGGTTAGTGTCAGAAAGTATTCTGGGATCGTCGACAAAAATTGGGAGGTAACACACACCCCCCCCCCCCCCCCCCCATGCATAGTTTTGTAAGAGGGCAAAAAGAGACCTCCTGTAACCATGTTTAGACATTTTCTTTGAAAGTAATTGCTTATACTTGCCATATTGTTGTATGTATAGTATTGAATGTGTTTGTATGCAGCACAATATTAATAATGATAAAATATACTTGAAATAATATTATATACCTAAACAAATACTGTAACAGTTCATTTATATAGATAGTAAAAAGGGGCACCTTAGGCCTCCCCCTCCCCGTCCTTCTTCTTTAAAAATATAATTATATTAGGTAAGCAGGAGGGGTACTCGACAAATGTATTCTTTTTCTCAGTGACCTGAGTGCAAACACCCCCCCCCCCCCCAACTTCAACCAAATTACTTACCTAAAACATTTGTAAAGTGGCGAGGAGGGCGTGGTTGGGGAGCTCTCCCATTATTGTCTTACGTTATGGGTTTGAGGGGGACGAGAGAGTGCTGAAAAGATCTGAGCCTTTACCCGATTTTTACTGCTCAAGAAGAAGCTGTCCACGTTCATTACTGATCACTCAGACCCTTATATTTCTGTGTCTAGAGTTTGGTCCTGTCGTGGCTGACCTACTCGTTGGGAGAGAGAGAGAGAGAATAAAGATTAGTTGCGTATCCTTTACAGGACGTTGCAGAACCAACCCAACAGCCCCTGGCTGTTTTGTGGTATTTCTAATAAGCAAATTTACGTCCAGTAGTTGGCCATTGCTACTGGAGGTCAGCTTTCTTGATACCACTGTCGAAACCAACGCAAGGCGCATGGCCCGCAGCTGGGATCGAACCTGGCATCCCGGCATTACGAAGCGTTCGCATCGACTTAGCCACAGAGCCAACGAGGGAGAGATTTTAAATATAAATATATCAAACACTATGACGATGTAACAAAGTATCTACATAATTTGTGTTCTGCGGACATGAGAAATTGCATGCATGGTCCTTTGGTTGTGATTGCGTTGCCTGTCTATCATATAATATGACGCCATCGCATGGACAGACATAAAGGTGCAAATAAATACTAACAACAACGTTAAGTGTAATAACTGGGATAGAGTGGGTTAATGTGAAAACTGGATAAAGACGTTTGCAGTTGAACTGAATAGAGTATGACACTGCAATATCTGCTCGACGAAGCAGAATGTAAGCCATATTAATTGTATCACCAAGCCAGTCATTACTTTCTGTGTACTTTCCTGGTTCGCCACCGTGGTGTCGCAGCTAGATGCGCGCATGCCGACTGTAGAGTAGGACTTTTTTTTCCATAATGGCCTTGGTTCCTAGATCGACCAAGCCTTAAATGGGTACCAGGTATAGTCATGGGAAGTGATGTTTACTTCATCACCCATCGAGTGCTGATTGGTCTGTAGAATATATGTCCAGTACGTCTGCTGGCGGGGGTTGAGTTGAGTTAGGAATTGACACCACAGCACTAGGGGGAATTCCCATACGCGCTCCGTCCCCATCGTCAGCAGTCAGCGCAGAGTTCCAATACTAATGGTGCCAGTTCTGGTTGCGTGGAAAATAGTCTGTAACGTTACCAAGATGTATGTACTCTAAATGTAAGAGAAGGGCGTGTTATATATGTATAGCTAAGTGAGTGAATGATGTTGAAACCACTAGTACCGCACAACGAGTTATTAACATGCTGTGACATAAAGTGCCATTGTTCGGATGAGAATCCACCAAGTGCAAGCCCCAGAAACCCCGTTCAACTGAAATATTATATTAGCGCCCCCCCCCCCCCCCCCCACCCGACGACGTTTACGAAGTTAGCTGAAATCCAGCTGGTGTGGAGCTCTAATATATGTATTTAAACAAAATAATGTTTGTGTGCACGAAATTTACAACTACGTCGTTACTGCTTATATGTTAGCAAAATGTCATGTATTGTCATATATTGTACCACGCAATTGTGTTATCATAAAGTTTATCACAAAGTTATATTTACCAGCGCCTAACAGCAAAGTCGTATGTACATGTTGTTTACCACAAATGCATATCTTCATATATTTCACTGTATCGACATATAATTTACCACACAGTTCAATCTTCTTATATTTTATTATGACAACCCTGTGATCTCCAGATCCTATCATGTCGCAACCCCCTTGAGTCAGCGCCTGTGGCTTAGGGGCTGAGAACGAGCTTTGTAATGTCGGGGTTCCGGGTTCGATCCCAGCTGCGGCTGGTTTATCTTGCGTTGGTTTCGACAGTCGTACCGAGAGCTGACCGTCAGTAAGCAGTGGCAAACTATTAGACGCAAAATTTGCCTGGAAAAACCACAACTGCCAAAAAATGCTGGGGTTGGTTCTGTGACGTCCTGTAAAGGATACGCAAGTAACTAACCTTTCCCCCGCCCCATTCCCCTTTTTTAGTATTTGGAAAGACATCCCCTCCCTCCGTAACAACACAAATTAGCGATTGATTAAAAAAAAAGAAGTAAACAATACAAATCCCTTCTGCTGTTAACAAGAACTTGGAGAAAAACACGCACATAGTTCATTCAGATGGTCCAAATCTGTGGTCTGTTTTTAGATAAGGCAAAAGAAACACCACTCTCCGCATCAAGCAGCGCTGTTTTGTTTTCGTGACTGATAACGCTATCCCCGTATGGGTTCCCGCGCCCTACTATGGGAAAAACAAGAATAGACCAAATGCCTACCCAAAAGCATGTCGTAAGAGTCGACTAATTGGGAGCTTCCTTCGAAGTCGGACTGCATCTGCCTGAGAGGCAAGGAATTAACAGTCTGCATACAGATCTGTCAAACGGATGCACACGCAATACTCAGGTTCTGCAACAGGACTGCAGTCCAGAAGTGGACGAACAACCAAAACTTTCCGCCGGAGTTTACAGCCGGTGAACGCGAAGAAGAAGATAACGCTAAAATCCGGATAATTACAAGTACAAAAGCACTAAATTTCACAAGTGCTTTGATATATGTCTACTCACCCCTCTCTCTCTCTGTCTCTCTCTGTCTCTCTCTGTCTCTCTCTGTCTCTGTCTCTCTCTCTCTCTCTCTCTCTCTCTCTCTCTCTCTCTCAACATCCTTACGTCACTCAGGTTGGAGACGACTATTGCTTGACTCCATTGAGCTAGCACAGACAGGATGATAGAAGCAATGTTAAAGTGTGTGCCATTTCGCGTTGCAATTATAGAATAATACAGTCAGATTGTAGCTGAAGTAGCAGTCATTCATGGCGTCCCTGTGGATTACTGGCTAGAATGTACTTTCCGCTTTGGAGATTTTTGTCGATATTACATCTGCGTCTGTCTGGGCTTTTTTAGTCTTCTTCTTCTTTCTGTCTTTCTTTATCCTTTTTTGCATGCCTGTGTCCTTTTGCTGATAATTGTCATGCACTTATGTAAAGTGTGTAACCTCTCTGTACTCGTGTTTGTTCTTTTTTTTTTTTTTGGGTATCATTTTTGTTTTGTTTCCTAAACCACATCGCTCTCTTTCTCTGTGTCTATTGTTCTCTCTGTGTTTCTCTCTCTTTATGTATACATATATTTATAACACACATACACCACCCCGTCTCCCATCCACACATAATCTGTCCTCTCCTCAACCTCCTCTCTCTCTCTCTCTCTCTCTCTCTCTGTCTCTCTCTCTCTCTCTCCCTCTCTCTCTCTCTCTCTCTCTCTGTCTCTCTCTCTCTCTCTCTCTCCCTCTCTCTCTCTCTCTCCCTCTCTCTCTCTCTCTCTCTCTCTCTCTCTCTCTCCCTCTCTCTCTCTCTCTCTCTCTCTCTCCATCCAAGAACATGATTTTGGACTGACACGTTCAGCATATAGTAGACACCCGCCACAGACTGATTGTCTTTTCTGTGATCGACCTTAAATAGGGGATGGCCATGCTGTGTTGTAGTTTACAGCTTGGTTGTGATATCTACCAATTTCAGCTTAACACATCCGAATTTAGATGTTAGCAAACAATTGGCTTATTGTGACAACGTGGCGAATATTTAAAAAAAAAACGTATGACACACACACACACTCACACATATACAGAGTGAGGGAGAGATAGAGAAAGAGAGAGCGCGATACAGTGTGGGGGGGGGGCAGAGGGGGTGCGGGTAGGTGACATAGAAACAATAAAAAGAGGGAGAGAACTGTGAGGACGAAGGTAATAACAATCGTTACAGGTTAGTTTCTCTGTTCTTTTATCACATTCCCTTTATACCAGTGTTTCCCAAAACTTTTCTTAGTTGCCTCGCCTTTTTTCAATTGAAATTTTTCCACTTTTTACCCTAACCTAAGTAAAAGTATGACTTTTCGTATGTAAGAGATGTAAAATCAATAAAACTCGTGTATCTTTAAATTTTCGTGGCGCCCCTGTGAAGAGGTCGCGGTTCCCCGGGGCACCGAGGCGCACAGTTTGGGAACCACTGGTCTATAGTTTTAGTTTTTAGAGTCAGAATTAGGAACCGGCATCTCACCATTTGAACATTCTCATAAACACCGCGTCCCTGCCTGCAGCTGTTGACATAGTATTCCAGTAGCTGTGGCGGCAGTTGTAGTTTGTAGTCTGTGTATAGTTTTCTGGTGCCATCCATTTGAGCGCTGCATGTACAGTTGTTTAGTAGAGAACAGTTGGTTGGGTACTGAATTTCTTATCGCTAATTTTCTTGTTGGTGCCTTTCCGTATTTTCAGAGTGCTAAATAATGCTAAGAGCAGGCATTTGACTCACAGCTCATGGCAATGGCGATTGTGACTATCGAGACCAGCCCGCGTTAAGAAAAGTCTTCCACAATTATAGCATGGGATTTGAGTACTATTGTTGCCGATATTTGTATTTAGCGTGTTTATTCGCAAACGCTCAGCTCTAATCCTTTCAGCAGTCATTTCTTCTTTCATCCCTATTCTCTTCCCGATTTGCCTTCTCCGCGAAACATGGTCCATGGCTTTATGTTCCCACGAACCCACCTCATTACCTGCATCATTCATGTCCCGCTTGCACACATCTTCATATCTTAGTAAAGGCGGACCTCACCGGGGCCCTCGCGGGAAGTAGAGAATAGTGACACTGCACCCTACCAGGCATTTCCTAAAAGGCGATAAAGGGTAGGGTTGGGCTTGAGGTTGGCTAACTCATCCTGTAAAAACAATAGCCACAAAAACCAACCAACCATGGATAAGTCTAAAAGAGAAGCAAGTAATCCCCAGCCAACCAAGATGAGGGGATGCTCTTCAAGTAGAAGAAGTATGACGCGGTGTGGAGAAAGCCGTAAGGAGTCCGGACCGTTGACATACCTCCTCTCAGCTAAGAAAACCTGTAGAATTTACACCTGGAATGTTAGAACTCTCTATGATATAGGGAGAACAATGGAAGTAGCAACGGAATAAAGGAAGACCAAAAAACACATGGAAAAGAGAGCTGGAGAATAAAGTTAGAAAGATAGGGAGGACATGGGGGAGAGCTCCATGCAATGGCGAAGGATAGAACGACTTGGCGTGAGTTGGTTGAGGTCCTATGCTCCATTGGGGGATAGAAAGGCAGAAGAAGAAGAAGAGGTCGGTCTTTTAATTGTCTACCCATCTGTAATTCACCATAGAAGAGTACATTACATTACTACCTAGATGCATGTATGATTCTACCCAGCCAAGTGAAGTTTCACCAAGGGCAACTAGTAATGTGTAGATTTAGTTTCGGTGACGTCTTACACTGCGATGTATATGTACCGTGTACCGGGTATCAAATGTCAGGCGCGCCTCCTGCTCCCCCCCCCTCCCTACATAAAAATTGTGTGATACAGGGGCGTGGGACACTAACAGGGATTGAGCCTTGTTTAATTATTATTAACAATAATTACTGTCAGTATTGTCTGCAGGTAGCACTTTTTTAGGGCGCTTAAGACAAGGGCTCGTGAGCCTGAGGGTTGAAGGCAGCACAGCTAGGGCCGTCACCACGGTTTGTACAAGTAAGGATGTTTAATTGTGTCCCCAATAGGAAAACTCCATCACCTTACTGGGAGTCGAGCCCGGGTCTCCCGCATGAGAGCTTGATGCTGAAACCGCTCGACCAGCTGCCGAATAATTATAATAATATAGTTGGAACAATATGAATAGTATAAATCAAATAGTTGAAACAGAGAAGGACTTTACAGACTCACGTTTTACCCCACCAGGACAGGACACAAGCGATAAACACCCGATGACACAAGATACCACATAAGGATCACCCGTGGATAGGTCACAGAAACCCCGTTTAAAAGTTAGATTATGGTAGAGCCCTTGGCAACAACCGGTAAGGGGGGGGGGGGGGGGGGGGGGGGTTCCTAAATAGCAAAAAATTCGTCCTACTCGGGCCCAAGAATTTGCTAGGTAGGTAGGTAGATAAGTTGTACCCAACTAGGACATCACACGAGCAATTAACACCCGGTGACACATAGTGCGACCATGCGGATGAGGATCACCCGTGGAGAGGACCCGGAAACCATGTTCAGCCATATTTAAGGCTAGGCCCATATTTAGGGCCATGGCAAAAGCCAGGGTGGGGCTTTAAAAAAAAACTAAGTAAAAATTGCATCCCACATAGGGACGACGCTTTCGCTAACGTTGTTAATGAATTAGCCCTCTTTCTCATGTGGTGCCCCACGAGGACATGACACAGGCGATAAAACCCCCGGTGACACAAAGTGCCACCATGCGGATGAGGATCACCCGTGGAGAGAGCACAGAAACCCCTTTCAGCCGTGAGGCCATATTCAGAGCCCCCGACAAAAGCTAGGTCTTCAAATAACGAAACATTGCATCCCACATAGGGACGACTAACGTTATGGAAGTAGTTAACGTCTTTACATGTTTAAGAATCTCTTCTCTATCTTCTTTTACCCCACTAGGACATCACACAAGCGATAAACACCCGGTGACACAAAATGATGAGGATCACCATGGAGAGGTCCCAGAAACCGCGTTCAGCCATTAGACCATATTTATCGCCGGGCTATATTGCGACCCCTGGCAAGAGCCAGAGTAGGGCTTCAAGTAACAACAAATGGCATCACACAAGGGGATGACAGGATTCATGTTTGAGGAGCTACTTAGCCCTTTGAAATTTTTTTTTTTGATGATTGGGGATTCAGCTTCCTTGAAAGAAAAAGAAAAAGAAAATGAAAAATACATTATACTTTTCAAATGCTCCCAACCAGAATGCGATGTCACTATTAAGGTATGCATATAAAAACATGTACTCAATTCTTAGCAGGAAAAAAATAGTATACCTCAGTAACATTTTATTATAAACAACGTAGAGATTATTTCTTTTTGCGGAATGATTTTTTCCCCTTGTTAATTATATTGTATTTACTGGGACCATATAAAATATTGGACATCGAAAATGACCACTGAGAAGCAAACATTGTCGTAATTTTTTTTTTTTTTTGGTCACGACACAGCATTGACATCCATAAGGCATGTGAGTGCAGAATGTCAGTATTATATCTTATCGGGAAATAGTATGAAAATCAAACACACACGGCCAACTGGAAAAACATTTTCAAACATAATTAAAAGCTTCTAAACACAAATTGGGAGTGGGGCGGCATAGGGTGCCTGACCCCACAGGCACAAGCGCCCCTGTCGGATGTGTAACACAAGCAAGGTCGTCTTTGATACTGAGAATGTGAGGCGGGCGGCTAGACTCCGTTGGGCTCCGTTGCTGCTGTAATCATTGTTGTCGCGACTCGTCTGTTGTGGGAATGTTATTCATGGAAGTGCCTGGATTACTTATTTTGTGGTGTTCTGGATTTCACAGTGTACCAATCTCTTTGAGAGATTCAGCTTGGGCTTCGTTGCTTTTGTAATCATTGTTGTTGCAACCCGTCTTATATTCATTGAAGTGCATGTATCACATTGTGTGTGTGTATGCGCGCGCGCGCGCTGGTCATGTTCCGAATTTCTCAGTACACCAATTTCTCTGAGGGAATCGGCTTGGCGAAATTCTGAGTCCCTGCCCGGCGCTCTAATTGCTGTGGGTTCGTCAGATCACCCGTCTCAGAGACTGTTCGTGTTCGTCGCTGGAGCTGGTCAGTTTAATACTAAATGGGATGTTCTCAGCAGCAGGCGATCACCCGCTCTGGAGAAACGGAGAAATAGAGATTAAGTGTGCGATGGACAGACAGACAGGTAGACAGTCCGACAGGCAGTTGGACAGACAGACTGACAGGTTATCTTTAAAGAATGTTATGTAAATATAACGATACACAGACTATGAAAATCGTGTAAGATACACAAACACATTGATGGTAAATGCTTTGCCTTACTTTACTTACTTGTCACCACACAGATTAGCATAGGACCGCTATGCTCATAGTCCCCTGGGCAAGTGCCCAGCAAGGGACCAAGCGTTGAGATGGCCGCGGTGGGAAACTACAGGAAGATAAAGGTGGATGAATAGGAGAAGATGACATGGAAAAGAAAATCAGGGGTTTAAAATACCGTGCATGTCGTAAGAATCCACTGAGAGTGGTATGATAATGCCATCACCGTCTTCCTGAATCCTTTAGCTGAAGAATACAATAAGTCGTAAACAGGCTTACATAGAGCGTCACATGAAAAGAAGAAAAAAAGAAAGGGTAGGGTTGAGTGCAGGCGGACGTGAGGAAAGAATTAAAAAATGTTAATGATGGTGGATGATGACAGTGATAAATGGTGAGGATGGAGGATGACAGTGGTGCTGGATGATGATGAAGATGATGGCGGATGACGACGACGACGGCGGCGAGTAACAGGAAGTAGAAACATAAATAAACCGCACCCCCCCCCCATCCCCGCCCCACCGCAACCCAAACCAGATCCCCCCCCCTTTTCCAAATTAGATCCGAACACCGAAATCATTCACAAGTTAACTACTGTCTCCACATAGTTAGTCAGCGGGAACGGGCGGTGAGACCTTTACCATCCAGTGATGAACTCAAGGTTAACGATCTGCTAATTTTATACCAGCGGTTCCCAGTCGGTACTCGGTGCAGCCCTGTTCGCATGCTCTTCCGAAGGTGCTCCTCGGCCGCTGCAGACAAATAGGGCATAGTTTTGACACAAGCGTGTGTCGGTTGGCTATTGTAAATGTCAACATTTTTAAATATAGTCACACAGCATGGACGCAGTTGTGTAGATATCTCTTTACTTCAAATTTCCTTACAGTCTACCGCATCTTCCTCCACTGCAACATTACTTCTGAATACCCTTATCTAGTGGGACAGGGTATGGTGGTCCGGAGGGGTTCCGCCATTAGAATTGACTCTTAAAAGGGTTCTGCAAATCAAACTATTTGAGAACCGTTGCTCTGTGCAATATACTGAATCGCAGCATGGAAGTTATCTCAGCACTTTATACTGGATTAGTTCCCTGTGAAAAGACTCTTTTTAGCGTTAATAGGGTATCTCTTTGACGACTGGGGAAGCACTATCGGATTACACAGTAGCTCATTAGCTTAATAAAGTAACAGTTGAAAGATGTCTGATGTGGAGTTATTCATAAGGGGATGCTAACACAGTTGCTTTGAGATTTGGTCATGGGTAGGACTAGGATGCTATTGCTGCCATTGCTGTAGTTCAGTGTGGATCGTGGGTCGAACCAGTTTCCTAAAGTGGGTGCGGGAGAATTCTAAAAGTTGGCTTAGAAAGGAAGAAGAAGGGACATGAGTACCTGTCCTCGTACTTTTATGGAATAAAATATAAAGTGGACACAACGGGGATAAAATAAGCCACCGGTCACTTGTAAATTATAACTGGCCTCATGTAGTCAGTGTACCACACAAGTATTCAACTTGAACATGTTCATTTTCTTCTTCCTATTTGTTGTGGGAAAATCATCATCATCGTCATCATCACCATCCTGCCCCGCCTCTTCTTTTTCTTCTTCTTCTTCTTCTTCTTCTTCTTCTTCTTCTTTTTCTTTTTCTTTTTCTTTTTCTTCTTCTTCTTCTTCTTCTTCTTCTTCTTCTTCTTCTTCTTCTTCTTCTTCTTCTTCTTCTTCTTCTTCTTCTTCTTCTTCTTCTTCCTTCTTCTTCTTCTTCTTCTTCTTCTTCTTTTTCTTTTTCTTTTTCTTCTTCTTCTTCTTCTTCTTCTTCTTCTTCTTCTTCTTCTTCTTCTTCTTCTTCTTCTTCTTCTTCTTCTTCTTCTTCTTCTTCTTTTGCTTCTTTTTCTTCTCCTTTTTTGTCGTTGTCTTCGTCTTCTTCACGTTTACTGGCTATAAACTTAATCTGAAAGTTCTGATTGGTTGTTCACTTCTGTATTTTAGTCTTGTTGCGTTTGACAGATCTGGCTAACCCTTTACTCTGTCATCCCCTTGTGGGATCAAATTTTTCGTTATTTGAAGCCTTACTCTGGCTCTTGCCAGGGACCGCAATATAGCCCGACCATAAATATGGTCCAATGGCTGAACGCGGTTTCTGGGACCTCTCCACGGGTGATCCTCATCCAATGGTGGCACTTTGTGTCATCGGGTGTTTAACGCTTGTGTGATGTCCTGGTGGGGTAAAAATCTACTACTACTACTACAGATCTGGCTGATTTTTATGCAGACTATTGGTTCATTGCCTCTCAGACAGATCTACTCTGATTTGGAAGGAAACACTCCTAAATAATCGAATTTTGCAACCTAATTTTTTGGCGGGAAAAAAGGGAGGGAGGGGGGGGGGAAGGGTGTGGATGGCGCAGTCAGTTTTTTTTCCACACGGACTCATCACGATTATGTTTTTATTATTATTATTATTATTATTATTATCATCATTATTAGTGTCATGTTCCCATAAAGAGGGAGCAGCAGTGGGCCGGCAGAGCGGTGAATACACACCATTATAGAAGCCATAATCATAAAATAATGAATAATCACCTATCAGACTGTGATATCGGCCACTTTTCCTGAAGAATTCGCTTGGTCGAATGGGGGATGGGGTGTTTTTTTTTTTTTTTTTTCAAATTACTATGCTCATTTGGATATTTATAATATTAATAACAAACTATACACCCTTGCTAGGGCCACATAACATGTTTTGGTGCTTTAATAATATCTTACCCCAAACAGGGGAAATCCACAGGTGAAGGGAAAAGTCTAATATTTCAGGGGGTGGTAGATAGGCTGTATTCAGTCGTGGGACTTAGGTTGCACTTTTTCGTGAGACATAGGTGGTTTGGGTTAAGGCCAGTTCTATATGTTTTGGGGAGGTTAAAAGCATCAGCAAGCCGGAAAACCCAGTCTTACCACCCTCTAAAATGTTAGACTGTTATGTTGCGAAGTCTGGGAGTAGGATAGTCATAAAGCACGCATATTTTTTTTTCTCGCAAACTTCATATCGCCCCCGTGCCTGACGTTCATTACTTCTGTGTTAGTAGATTTGTGACGATGTTGGTGGGTCGCTTTATCAGGTACGAAGGGAACCTATATTCTGACGAATATTTCAATTAGGATATTTATAATACCATTAATGGGCTATGTAATTATCAACATAAGAATTAGCGAGACATATTAGGTCAGTTATTTAAATGTGATTGTCCTAATAGAGTCAGATACAATTCTTTCGCGGGCCTGATATATCGCCTGCGTGCCGTACACCGTACCCCTGTCTTAGTAGATCGTGATGATATTGTTGATGAAAATGATTGCTATGCTGATGGTGGGGACGGTGGTGGTGGTGTTGATGGTGGTGATGACAGTGCAGCGACAATAAAAAGGCTTTCAATGAGAATCATCAAGCTCAGAGAAGCAGGAAGTGATAAAATATCATTGCGCTGCAAGTACACAGTCTTGCTTTTATCGCAGCCGACTTTACTGGGGCCGTGTCGTTGCTCATAGGGTTGCCTTCCTGTTGGGCCTTGCATCAATGACTGCCTTGTCGATCCAATGGATTTATAATCTGTTGTCCGAAGAACCTGGCTTCAGCGATCTGCCACAGTTAATTGATTGGTGGATTGATTGATTGATTGAATGGCTGGCTGATAGACGTATTAAATTGGCTATCGATACATTTTCCATTCGAAGCATAAATGTGGACTAAAATAGTAACTGGAGGCATGACAATGAAGAACGGGCACTGTATTTGAGATTGCGTTGGGTATTGATTGGTCTAATAAAAGATGAGCATATCAGCAAATGCAAAATACTCCACTGACATAAAGCACGCCCTTTACTTTTTGTTTAACTTCACGTATGTTTTATTATCGCTGTCTTTGGTCACGGAGTTGGTTGTAACATGGACATAATGAGCTGATGGTCAGGTAGAAGAAATCTTAACTGTCTGGGTAAAGTAAAGATCCCTTTTCACGCCTTTTACCCGCATGGGGCATGTGAGAAGAGCACCCATATTTCTACAGACCAATCGACACTGGGTGTGTAATGTGGTCAGCATTACGCCGGTCGTTTTTACTTCCCCACTACATACATCCTGGTCGCATCTCCTCTTGGTGTGCAGATTCTAATGCTCATGTCAACCATTCGAAGGCCTCAGTAACGTGGTTCTCCTTGAAATGGGCATATAGTGAATGCAGTCTTACAGCATAAGACAATCCCAATCAGCACAAAGAGACATCTTATTCAAAGCATATTTATTCCAACTCTGTGCTACCAGTGCCAGACATGGTCACTCACAACAAACCATAAAAGAAAATTAGTAACCATCGAAATGAGATGTCTGAGAAGGGCTGCAGGAGTGACCATAAGAGATAAGATCAGGAATGAGATCATAAGAGAAAAAGTAGGCACAGAACCAATTCTAAGTTACATACAAAGACAGCAAGTGAAATGGTTTGCCCACTTAGAGAGAATGCCTTGTGACACCATACCATACAAAGCATACATGGAAAGAGAAGAAGGACGTAGAGCACGAGGTAGACCAAGAACAAGATGGAAGGATAACATCAGAGAAACTGCAACAGCACGATGTGCCTATGGTCGAGGCGGCCAGAAGAGCTAGAAACAGAACCTTATATCTCCCTCGACACCCACAGCGGTAAAAAAGGAAGTGAAGAAGAAGAAGAAGAAGAAGAAGAAGAAGAAGAAGAAGAAGAAGAAGAAGAAGAAGCAGAAGAAGAAGAAGAAGAAGAAGAAGAAGAAAAAGAAGAAGCAGAAGAAGAAGAAGAAGAAGAAGAAGAAGTCTTACCATCAGTGGAAAGCAGCGATGAAATTTTGACGAGAACAAATCTGATGACATACCTCGGAGTGAGGTTTGATTACAGCATATCCTTCAAAGAACATGTTGACCATGTTACAACAAAAGCACTCAGAGGCATGTAAGCAATGAGGGTCCTAGCCTCCATTAACACTGCTTCTGTTCCAGGGACATGTACTTTATCCCATTGAATATGCACTAGTCATCCTCACTGTCAGCCATACTCAGAATGAAAGACTTGAGAAGGTGCAAAACGAAGCAATGCGCATTATTCTGGGGAGCACAGGAGACACCTCTTGTGTAGCAATGAGGTACCTTCTTGACTTCCCTACCATGAACTACAGGATCAAGATCTAGAGGGCGCCTGCAACCTCAAGATAAGCTCAGATCTGAAGCACCCTTTGCATCACATGCTCTTCAAGAAAATGGACAAAAGGCTTAAAAGGGGCGAATCAGGGCTGGGTAGGGCAGATGATGACATCATGCAAGTTTGAAGCCTTACAGACATCCATCCAGGTGAGGAATGGATACTAGTTTCTAAAGCGCCCAATCTCACATTCTCCTGTGTCGTGAGACTCGATAGGAGTTGTTGGTTGTTGGGAGCAGAATCCAGCTGCTGTCAATGCCGAGGTATGCACGCTTATCAGTGACAAGTCAGATGCGACAGATGTGGTGATCTTCACGGACGGGTCCGTTATACGAGGACGTTAGAGTGCATG